>VYYI01000303.1:0-35903 GCA_021029175.1 Bilobella aurantiaca | reverse complement strand
TTATTAATTTTTTTCTGACCGCAGCAATACTTGAACCCAACCGTCGGTGTCAACGGCCCTGTCACATACTCTGGCCCGGCCTTGGGTCCAGGAGTTGCTGTCCAGGAAGGTGTCGCCATCCAGCCAGCTCCAGTTGCTGTTGCTCAGCCCGGAATTGCTGCTGTTCCAGTTCAAGAAGGAATTCAGCAAGTTGCTGTCGGTGATCCACAACCGGTAGCTTACGCTCAACATGGCTTCCTCAATGCTGCCCAATTTCGTCAACCAGCCATTTATGCTCAAGCCGCTCCTGCAGCGATCAATGTCGCCGCCCCAGCAGCGTACAACCTCGCCGCTCCACACGCGTATAATGGCGCTTTTGCAGGCAGAATTGTGAATCCAGCTCCCTTTCAAGGCTTCAATAACTTCCAACCTCAATTTCTAAATGCTGGACCAATTCAACAAGGTCCACAGTTATTGAACGCCCAGTACGCCGCTCCGGCCAGACACGCTTACGCTGCTCCAGCGCCGCATGCTTATGCCGCTCCTGCAGCTCACGCGTATGCTGCACCACCAGCAGCATATAATGCTCCGAATGCTGCAGCGATTGGAATCACCGCCTTTGACACATCTTCTCTTCTAAGCTCGGCAGGCTATGAATCTGCTCATCAGCATCTTAACACGGCTTTTTAAAATTTGAAAAAAGCAGAATAATCCACATTTTCCAAAAAGAATCTCAAAGGCCCAGTTTTCTTTTGTTCAGACTAGTCACAAATTCAGGTAGTTAACAATGTAGTCAATTAAATTCCGAATAAATGGCTGAATAGACCAAAGCCACTGTCCGCTTATTGGTCCGATTTTTATTCAAAGAAACATTAAAAATTAAATTTTTTAATAGACAATTTCTTTCTCGTGCAACATCTTCATAGTCAATGACATGCGGAAATGAGGTTAAATTATTTTTAGTTTCGGTCCCTCTACCCTCCAAGTGGAATAAAGGAAAATGATGAATGCTTTTCTTTCAACAATTTCAAACAAATCCAGAATTTGTGACAGGTCGCAAACGGATTTTCACCCAAAAATCTTAAATATGACAAGGAAGAACCGTTGCTCTACTTTTCAATAGAGGGTACTTAAACTCAGAAATCCGGAATTTGTCATTTAGTATTTCCGAGTGGATCTTAAGGCTTAAATCCATTTCCAAGATGCATTTGTTCTGTCGAATTAAAATCTTCCTAATTCTTTGCGCAGGGTTATACCATTTTGCAGTGGTAGACGCCCAAGACGTTAGCTCGTTTTTAGGTCAACTGATGAAGAACTATGTGGCAAAAAACACGCGATACTACACCATTGTAAGTACTATTTTCAGTTTAGTTTTAATTTTTAACTAAATAATTTTGTTTTTAAAATTTGAGTAGTACGATTTCCAATAATAATATTTTACTACGAATACAACATTCAATGCTAAATCTGTGAAATCTGATAGTTTACCATAATATGATTCAGACTAATTTTGAATTTTTAGCTCAACGGCGTTCCCGTCCAAGAATCGGCCGATACTCCGCCGGATAACAGCGAAATCCTTTCCAGAATTTCTTCTGTTCTTCCAGAACCAATAGCAAATTCTCCAATTTTGAGTCAAAGTTAGTTTTGTTTTCAAAATTAAGATACCTTACACATTATATTGATGATGTGAAATGACAAAATTATTGAATTAGTAATTAATTTATGAGTAATTTGCAAGTTGCAATTGCAACACATTTTATATATTTACTACAATTTCCAGTTCTTGAGCAAGACTCCAATAGTTTTCCAAACTCATGGACCCCGATAATGTCCGATGTGGGAAATGCTTACTCGTACCCACCACCGCCCCTAGATACATACTCCCCACCCACGCTAGGGCGTAGGTACGCTGAAATGTATCAGCGACCCGGAGCCGAAGAATCTAAAATCATCACAATGGACGACCTCCCAGCACAATTCAACATCCAATCAACAATGACCTTCTGAAGCGTTCAATTAAGCTTAATTTATTTAATAATTTATTCAAAAATTCTACTCTTATCGTTAAACTAATAAAAAGTAGTATAAAAACTACTTTCAAATGTCAAATTGTAACATGAACGTCGGACTGTTACTGTTTTTTCTTTTACTGAACCACATTTCTTCACAATCCATAAATTCAGTTAAGGGGATTTCCCCTTTCTTTAATACTACTGTTGACCTAAATCTTTTATTCTTATTGTCATCAATTTCAATATAACTAAAATTAATTTGGTGGATTTATCAGCAGCACTATATCATTACATTATTTTTTATTTCATTAATAGTTGCAGTTGATTTGCATTTGGCTTTCTAAAGATGCTTAGAGGTGTGTTGAATTTCATGTAGACTAAAATTGTTACAAATATTTTAATCATGATTAGCAAATGAAGACGATGAGTATTCTTGGATTTGTTCCAAAGATGATGCTTTACTAATGTCGCCGATACTTGTAAGCTTGTAAAATATTTATTTGTTTCTGAAACAATTGTAGATGATGCTTCCTGCTCAGCGGCTAATTGCTGCACTCTTTCAAATGTCAAGTGTCCAATTCTGATCACTAACCAACGTCTCCACCCACTTGAATTGAATCAGAGCCATGAGCGAATTTTTAAGGAAGATCCAAAGCGTTGGACTGAATTACAAATCAAGCGTCCATCACACAAGCACTTCCTGCTCTGGTTCTCCCAATTGGTCACTTGGTCACCCTATGGCCAAAAGCACCCTCCACCAACATCGCACCTCCAATTACACAATTGCAGAATCCAAAGATGCTCAGAGGCTGCGCTTTGGCTTGTTGTTTTGTGCATCTCCAAACCGGATGACATAATGGCTCTTCAATGCTGTCCATTTCCTCTGCTGCTGTTCAGAAGTGGTTGGGTCACTTTTTGGGGGAAGTGTCAGGTCACTTCCTTCAGGTCTAAGTGCCCCTTACGAAGTGGAGAGGTGAAAGTGAAGTGATTAGCGTATTTAAGGAAACCACTGCAATTAATCGACTATCACTTACGTTCTTCCGTACGTCGGAGTCAGAGGCGTGCTTGGGTGTGTGCTTGAACATTTGTGTGAATCTTTTTTGCTTGAGTGTGTGCTTGCCCGCTGTTTTAAGGAGTCAAAATGAAAGTCTTCATTGTGTTGACAGTTTGTGCTGGTAAGCATTTTTTTTTTAATTTTTGAGATCTTGTTCTGAAAATAAAGTCAAATGCAAAAATTTGTAGCCCTCGTCGCTGCCAAGAACGAGAACGGTGAAAAGCAGCGAGATGTAAGAGGCATCGCACAGTTTGCACAGGTGGGAATTGCCGCAGCTCCAGCTCCTCTCATCGGTGCGTCAAAAACGAAATAATTTTGAAGTCAATATTGTTTTGAAAATTTCAATTAGCAAATTGGAAGCTAATTGAACTGTAATTAATTGTTTGTTTTTCTCTAGCCAAGGGAATTGCGCCAGTAGCATACGCCAACTATCCTCAATTTGCTTTTGCTCCGCAATTTGCCCCACAATTTGCTGCACAATTTGCTCCGCAATACGCTCAGGCACCACTTGCTTATGTAAGGAACGTTTTTGTAGTTGGCATTTTGAATTAATAAATCTAAATTTTTAATTAATGTGTTATACAGGCCCCGGCCGCTTATGCTTCATATGCTGCCCCAGTATGACATTATTAAATTAACTAAATCAACATCAGAAGCACGGCAATCTTTAAACGTTTTTTTTTAAATTAGGCATACGCTCCAGCACCAGTCGCCGCTGCCGTACCTGCTGTAAGTCTAAACAAATGAAAGCAAACATGTAACATGAACTAAATTTTGAAAGTGTTTTTTTTTTAATTTTGAAAATACTTTATTTAGTTAAAAAAATCTCCATCCAAATTTAAAGCAACAATTCCTTTTTATTAGGCTCCAGTTGCTGTTTCTGAGCCCTACAAGAGCACTGGACCACAAACCTATGCTCAGGTAATTCTAATTGACGTAATTAATGACGGCAATTTTACTAATTGCCCTTTGACCTTACAGCAAGTTCCTGCCGCAGCTATCAGAAATGTTGAAACCGTTGGCGTGACCAAAACCATTACTCCAGTGGTCACCAAAACTACCACTTACAACACCCACAGCGAGCCAGCGTTGTCCGTTGGACACGTCCAGGGATACAGCCAGAGTGCTCATGGTCCAGGAAAAATTGCTCCAGTTCAATACAACACTGTTTATACCGTGAGTACAAAAAAATGTTAAAATTTTGTCGTGGTTTCTAATATTTTTTTTATCATTTTCAGCAATACTTGAACCCAACCGTTGGGTAAGAACGCAAAAACCAAAAACAGGGGTATTTATGATTTTATTTGAATTTTTTAACGCTTTCTTTTGTCTTGCCAGCGTTAACGGCCCAGTCACATATGCTGGACCAGCCGTTGGTCAAGGTGTCGCCGTTCAACAAGGTGTTGCTGTAGCTCCTGCACCACAACCCGTCGCTTATGCCCCTGCAGCTCCAGCACTTGCTTACTCGCCACAGTTCTTCGCTGCCGCACCAGCACCACAATTTCTTGCCGCAGCCGCACCTCAGTACCTCGCTGCCGCTCCACAATACCTGGCAGCAGCCGCCCCAGCTCCTCCGCAGTACTTTGCAGCGGCAGCGGCAGCTCCAGCGCCAGCTCAACCTCCCCAGAACACCTATGGACCTCCCGCAAACACCTATGGACCTCCCTCAAACACCTACGGGCCACCAAACTCCGGGAAATTCTAAAACACTTCCAGTGCCAGTTTAGTCATCCTAAAAAAAACCTCCAGCGTTTTACGCCCTCCAGTCTGTATGCATGTCCTGAATGGTTGTTACTCTCCGTTGAGCTGAATAAATGAAAAGCGTGTTTTTATTTAATTGCAAACAGACGTAACCGCCTTGGCGGAGGCACTTTGTAACATATTTTCCTTCAAGTAGCTCACGGAATTCCGACCGTTGCTCATCAAATCTTGTCACTTGGACGACACGGCGACATCGGATACCTCCCACGGCCAAAACGACGCCAAATGGTGCACACTTAAGTGCTTACAAAAAGTTGTTTCAGATTACACAACACCCTGGGTCTGCAGGAGCCTTTCTAACCATTTTCTTTGGCTCAGATTCAAGAATCCCTACTAAAGAATTTTTTTCATTAACTAATTTCAGTTTAGTGAAAGTTTTTTTTAATGGGGTGGATGCTGACGACTTGTAAAACGTGGACAAAAAAATAAAGCTCATCAGGAATCCTGGGCAAAGTGAAAAACGCCTTCTACAGGGCGTGAAGCAGTCAGAAGTAGGCAGAAGATCAGATGAAGAAATTACAAACCACTCAATTAACCACTTCCCTTCTTCAATTTTTCACGTGTATCTTCCATTTTAGCTTTGACTTTAGATCCAATCTTCCAAAGACCAAAATTCAAAATTAATCTATCATCATAACTCACAACCACGAATCTGTTTAAATTTGCAATGAAATGCCAAATTCGAAAGGCGCATAATTGCTCTAACCTGTTTCTCACACCAAGCCGATAAATCGCTAACACTAAAAGTTCCTCATGGATGAAGCAGAGTTGACAAAGACGAAATAACGAAAAAAGACTAACATCCTTTTGAGGAATTGTTCAACTTGTGCGCAGTGTCGATAATCATTACTTAATTTTGACTGTGCGAAAATTAATTTACAGAAGACGAGTGGCAGGGAATTGGAGAGATTAATGGTCGTTTTTGGCTTGGATAGGGAAAGAGAAAGCATTTTGGCTGAAATATTTACCCGCTCTGCATCTGGAGTTGACGTGAAAGCGATGAGGGCTGGATGGCCGCAGAAATCGCTTTTATGAACAAAGTCTGGAGAAAGGAGCCGGGGAAAGGAGTGAAAGTATTTGCTTTCTCTATGTAGCTTTTGAGGGTGTTGATGAGAGATGAGATGAGAGTTAAAATTCGATTAGGAAGTGACTAGGAGCTGGAAAGACGCTGGAAAGCGCTGCTGGAGATCTCATTAACCCCCAGGTAGATTCCCTTGATTACGCGAGCCTTTGCATTTGTCTTCCGGGATTTAGGCCACTAAATTTTGAGCTTCCTGTTCAATCTTAATTAGTTCAAGAGTTGTTTTAGTTTGAAAATTTAAACTAACAAGCATCTACCGGCGTTGTTTATTCCGGTTTCTTAAAAAAATTAAAAGTCTAAACTCAATTTTGAACACCAAACAAGACTAGAGTACTCCAAACCTTTTTGGCCAGGATTTGAACCTTCCTTATAAGCATTTTAATTATTTTTAAATTATTTAAAAATAAACTTATAATAAAATAAAAAACTATTAACACTAATAATTGTTCAAAAATTGTATAAAGAATCTTTCAAATCAAATTCTAAAAAAAACGTGAAGCTAATGGAGCCAATACTCAACGGAGGTGAAAGTTGTGGTTTTGTATTTAAAATTAGAAAATAATAGAGCTTCCATTCCCTTTCATGAATATTTTCATAATCTTTACAATGTTCTCTAAAACAGGAAATTTTCACTTTAGTTCTGCTGATCTTTGCATGTTTGGAATTTATGGCAGCAATAAAAAAAGAGGTCTGAGAGAGTCGGTGGGGGCTCCCATTTTTACTGTTCAGTTGACTCATTTATTCGCAAATAGATCGCTAAAGTGCTGTTCAAATTACGCAAAAAATCGCTTCTTTGCTCCAGCCAAATACTAAAGCAGGTGTCTTTTGTCCTCAGACGCTGAAATCAATAAAAAGGAAGAAAAACAGCGTAAAATTATTTCAGTTGAGTAAAGTTAAACTTGAAGACGCTTTTTTCAAGACGTTGCATTCACTTTGCCTCTCATAAACTTTCTCCTTCCGAGAATACCTACCTCTGCGAATAAAAAAAAAGCATTTTCATCTCGACTTTGCCAACCGGTCACAGTTGACATTTTTCCAAATTTATCACTGTCAAGATGATTTCTGTGAGTCGACATCCAAGCTGACGTGCTCCCTTTGTTAATGGTCCCAGATATGAGGAAGCAGTTTATAAAACCACGCTTATAAAACCCAATCTCAATAAAATCTACGCAAGCCTCACTTCATTGTCATTCTAACCCCATTGTTCCGTTTCGGAAAAATATAAGGACAAACAAAGGGCTCCTGCCGATCTGAATTTGCTAAACAGTCTCCGCTGTGAGGTTCCCTTTGGGGAGCCCTTCGACCCTGCTCCATTAACTTTAAAGCCTTTCAAAAAAAAGCCAACCGTTTTTGCAAAATTGCCATATTGATCCTAGCTTGGTTTGTTACATTTCGAACGCACGAAGTACCCCTCCATATTATCTGTACAATTTTTTGCGATGCATTTTTAGGTGCCTTGTTTAGAGCTCCATTCGTTTTACAGCTTCAATAAATTTATTGGTGTATGTAATTAAGCATGACAGGATATTACTTTTTTTTTTAAATTTTTAATTTCTTTCTATATTTTGTGTATTGCGCCCCGTAATTTATATTTTCGCGCTTGGGATGATGCTGCAGAGTAATCTCAAGTTTTTGTTCTCCGGCGTGGACCCTTGAATGCCATTTTATTAAGACCACAATTGTTCAAGTACCCAAAAATCCCAGCACGTGCTCTGAAGGGACTCCAGGTACAAGCATAAGGACCACCACAGCGCAATTTCAAGGGCTACCCCCTGTACCATAACAATTGAATTTCCCGAACAACCCTCCGGGAACATCCCTTGTCCCGGACCCTGATCTCTTCCCTTACAAGGGGCAAAAGAAGGGTTGATTTTTGTAGATGTTCCTGTTGGAATTTCCAGTGGTTCTTTTTTTTTCCTTGTCGAGAGTCCTTCCCTGCGTGTCTCATCTTCTTCCCGTTGGAATGCTGTTGCCCACTTGAGTATCCATGGAGATCTCCAAAATCCAAAAAGTTCCCAGCAAAGCTTCAGCCTCGACGCTCCAGAACGGTGGGAAGTGAGCAGGAGAGCCTTAGGTGACTTTATAGCCAAGGAAAACTTCCCAGTTGTGTTTTGGTAGCCGTGCAGAGCACAACTTTCACTCACAGTAGTGCCAAAGGAAACAGTGGCTTTTACCCAGCGTCAGAACAGTAAACATTGGGACGCGAGTTGACAGGAAGTAAACAAATGTCCGGCTAGCGGCTAAATTGCTCCCTAAAAATGTAGACAGACAGCTAATGGCCAAGCTGGAAGTGTCAGGACGCTCAGTTAGTGTTGACTGTCAACAAATTGTAAAGGGCTGTTAACGCTCCCTGAAAAAATATCCAGGATTCTTTGTACTAGCCTTCGACCCTGGACATGGGTGTCATCGGAGGAGTCATTGGGGGGAAGGAAGTGGACCGCGAGCGACTACGCGAACAGGAGCATGAGGCCACCAATCAGAAGCTAGAGAATAAAAGAACTTTTTCGGGGGGTCATCGACGCGGCGGTGGGGGGAGTGGTGGTCAGAGACTGTTGTCACTGCTTTGTAGTTCCACGGTGCACTGGATTGTGACCTTGACCCTCTGCCTCCTCCTAGTTCTATCCTCAGTAAAAGTTCTAAGCCTAGACAGACAGTTGACGGAGGTGGAGGGGGAGGTCCGTGCGTTGAGAGCCGCGGTGCTGGACATATTAGGTCAAGAGAGGTCATTCAAGGGTGACGCGAGGTCAGAGGTCAACTCGGAGCTGGAAAGTCATTTACGCCTGAGACGAGACATTCAAGACAATGCGATTTGCAGCTGTCCAATGGGTAAATCCCCTTCACATAATCATTACCTATTGATTTTAAGCTAAAAACCGCTAAAACGGGCTCTTAAATTTCCCTTCCTTCCTCTTCTGCACGACATGTTTCGCAGTACAGGAAAATCCAATATGTCGCTCGTAATTGTAATTTTTTTTCCTTCCGTTTTGGCGCAATATAAAAGAAGCATTTGAAGCAGTAAGCGTACTGCACTAGAAACTTCAGTAAACAAGCTTTTATGAGGTCTAAAAGCGTTTGCATACGATCGTCTACTGAACTCGACCCTAAAAGCATCATGTTTGCATTTCATTTCGTGTGCGTTTTTTTTTCTTGAAATCTCGTTTTCAGTAGAATATTCGGCGTTTTGAAAAAAAAAAGAAGTATGTTTGGATTGATGAAACAGCTTTTCAAATAAACTGTATTCTTAAACTTTAAACTGAACGTTTGGCATTTTCATTAAAAATCTAAAACATTTATAACTACGAGACGCTAAAACAGAAAATTGTGTTGTGACAAATAGGTTCATGAAATCTACAAGGTTGTACCAAAATTGTAGTACATTCCTACATCTCTTGAAATTGTAAAAAAAATCTCTTTTTGTGTTAACTTTTTCACAAAAAAAGCTAGAACAAGTTTCAAAAATTACAAAGAATACAAAGGGGTATTTCAAAGGTTTCCTACTGGCCTCTTTGAAATTCATGAATATAGACCCCAAGCGAGCCGTAGTCTCTGCCACAAATAATCTAATTTTGCCAACATTGCTGGAAGCAGAATTCTACAAAGATTGAGTAGAGGACTAATTCGGAGCGTGTAAAATGTTAATGCATTAATTTGAAGCGGATTACAGGCTGAGTGGTTCCAGATTTTAATTACTTTGATAATCTAGTCATATTATATGTTGTCCGTGGGAAGCTCGAACGTTAATTTTCCAGGACAGAGGCCTTTACAGATCGCTTGTTCGCTTTCCGCCGTTCTAGCTACCGTTCAAAGCCTAATTGAAACCCATTGGCTAAAATCCCGTGCTAAAGAGCTTCACCTTGCCAAATAGATGGAGGCTATAATATTCTGGGAGCAAATAGCGGCGAAACATCATGAAATGATGGTTGACAGTGACACCACGCCCAAAATACACAGCGTCACAAACGCCTAATGGCGCCTTTCTGGCGTTATTATCCTGCTAACTGACGTCTTGATCAGATCTGTGACAGCCTCACACTTGAATATTTTGCGAAAGGAATCCCAAAGGAAACGTGTAGCCAACCGCGGATTTTAATGTTACCAATTTAATCTTCACAAAAAATCAAAATCTCATACCACTCTAGTATAAATTGATCTCTTAGATGATTTTAACAATGTTAAATGATAACCAAAGTTTCATGTAAAAGAAATGAACCATTGTTATTTAAACTTTTAGGATGAAAGAAAGTGTAAAGGAAAATCATTCTGCTTCTTAAAGAAAATTATACGCAAATTGTCCTCAATTTTCAATTTTAAATCGAACATACGGAATCTATTTTAATAGCACGCTGTAATTGCCCAAGTTTATTTTGGAAGGGTGAAGGGATGAAATGTATCCAATGTAATAAATATCTTATGCCAAAGATGAAAAGTCATTCAAATGTAATTTATTAAAACATGCCAAGCAAGCACAACTTTGTAAAGTTAGTTTATTCTTAATTGTTATTCAACAAATTATAAACGTAATTTAGAAATCGAGAGGTTAGGTATTTTAATTTTCTGCGCTATATAAAACCATTTTTCAAACATTATTTTGAAGAGTTAGTTATCCTTAATTTGTTAATTCAATTATCCGATTTCCTACCCTAATAATTCGGATAATATTTAATTGAATATTATTAGTAATTGGATATTAATACTTTAGGATTTACTTTTGAGATATTTTCAAGTTTCATTCTTACACTAAATCGGAAGGCCCTTTTCATGAGTACGTATTGCGAGATATATTTTTGCAAATAGGATTGTAGGAGAATACAAAAATCAATTCCGTAAATAATTCTTCAGTATAATTAAATACTGTAACTGTAAAGGTATTTACTTAGGATAGTGAAGTAAAGGATATAAAAAAACTTAAGATTAGCCAAATAAGCCCGTCCTTGGATAGGATAATCCAGAGCTTAAATTAAAAGTACTTAGGAAGGGCTTGTTTGGCTTCGGATATTAATGATACACGGATTCTTTGGAGTTTGCGGTACACAAACGGTATAAATAACCAGCTTCCACCTCTAATCCGTGCTATAGCTCGCCTGTCAAGTTTTGGCTGTCAGATGAAGGTGACAAGGCCGTCGTGTCAGGTAGTATCACGACTTGAAATGGAGATTAAGATAAAAAATATTCTTGGGATCTCGTAAGATTAATTTCTTACTTTGGCTTCGTCTCATCGTCATTGTTTTCACTTTCATTTGACCCTTCCATCTTCCTCCTACTTAGACTCCTTCCAAGAAAAACAGTTAAAAACTAAAAGTGCCAGGCACAGAACATGGTTTCTTTTTTAACGGCCTAGAAATTGATGTTAGTAAATCATGTAGGATAATGTTTGTGTTAGAATGAGGCTAGAATGATGACAGGCATGATGAAAATTATTTGGAATTCGGTAATGAATCTCCTCTTTCTTCTTTTTTCATCCTCCGACTTGAAGAATCTTTACTTGTTCCATAGATTGGAGCCAAAGCAAACAGCATCTTCGCAGAAAACTTAATTTCCTTCTCAAACTCGATTCAAGTAAACAGAAATTTTCAATTTCCATAATATAAATACTCGACGAAAAAAAATCCTTTTCCCAAGACTTCCACGGCCTCGGTTTTTTTTCCCTAAAAATCTATATTGGCCTTTGAGTTATTATAAATTGAAAACGGGAAATGGCTACAGAGGCGTTAAATTATGCAAGGAGTATTACGATGGGGAGTAGTTATTGAGGCAGACAAATCTCATGAGGCGTATAAAAAAGAAACGGATTTTTTTTAGATTTTGAGAATGAAAAAGTGGATTTTTTTAGATTTCAAGAGTGAAAAATCAAGAATAGGGTCGTCGTAAGCCATTCCATCTGATTTTAAGTGAGTTGGAATTTTGGGAGAAAGTGGAGAAAGTGTGGAATTCTTATTGGTCTTCTTCAAAGGAAGTTGTTAAAGTGGAGTTGGAGAGTGGAAATTGCATTAGATTCCTAGGCTGCCAATTCGGCTCTCACAATAAGGCTTAAAATTTATTTTTGAGCTTCTCATACCACTCACATTTCCTACTTCTTTTTTTTCTAAAATTCTAATAATATTGTAGAGGGAAATGCTTTTGAAAAGAAAACAAAGTGAGAGAAGAAAGGGAAATAAATGTTTTATGAGGAGCGACGAATGAAGAGGGAAAGGCGGTGGCAGGAGACAGAACAAAAGAAACTTTCTCTTCCACTTTCACTTCCAATAAAACCAACCCGTCACAATTGATACTTACGAAAAAAACACGAATTACTTCCCAATATATGAAACAGCTCAACAGCAAATTCATCAAATCTCGGTAATATTAATTATGAATTTGTGTAAATTTATGGAGAGTTATATTTCAAACACAACCTCTACTTAAAACTCAACCAAATTTTTTTTAGTTGTAATTCTTTCATTTTCCGAGAATGGTGATATTTCCTTCTTTTCCTGAATTCTTCCACTTTCAATGCGTTCTTTCTCTTTTGAAAGGGTAATAATTTCCCATTATTCTTTTCGTTAAGGTTTAGTTTTAGGATTTAGTCAAGATTTCGTATAGAAATCGGTGTTTTTATTTTAGCAACTGGTTGATAATAATTACAAATTAGATTTTAAACTTGGTTAATAATTAACGGCAGTGAAACATTTCTCTGAAAAGATTTCTATAAAAAATTTTAATTGCAGATGAAAAGTAATGATTTTCTTGAATTATTATGAAAAATGGATTTTATTTTGTATCACATCATGTTAAATGTTGAGCTACTAGAATATTTAATAATGTAGTTTAGGAAAATTCTAATAACATAGTTGTCCTTTCAAATCATTTTTCCCAGGGCAGAAAATTCGTTTATTTTTTGTGTTCACATTGGATGATTTTAGAAATCATGTGCACAGTTTCATAGGTTGCTATTAAGTAACTCTGATGTAAAAAGGTATTGGATTTTCATGACCTTTGACTTTCTTTGTCGAGATGGCTAGCGAGGCTTCACTGAATTGTGCGAAACCTTTCCATATTTCTTCCAGAAATGTCAAAAAAGCAATAACAATTTTTGAGGTTTTAGATTCTGCAATAAATTTCGAGTAGTGGAAATGATCCCAGAACAATTTCCAGCCTCTGAGGGCCACTCGTTGGCCTACGCCATATCCCCATTAGTTCAATTTTTAGCCTCTCCAGCATCCTGCTTTCTTATAAGAATTGGTTGTCAGCTTGGCCTTCCAGGATTCGCTGGACAAGACATATGATATCCTCGACTCAAAGCCCGTTGTGATTGTCCACGTTTCCCCGGCACGTTCCCAAGCATTGGTCTCTGGTTTCATTTTTCAAAAAAAAAAACTTCCAGCGGGATTACATCTTCAAAAGAGAAATCAAAAAGGAAGATTTCGCTATGGAAGCTTCCAATGGAATTAAATGCGGTCTAATTAGGATGCGCTCAATTGTGCCCAATCTCAACGCATTTCCGGAGGGGTGACTCTCCCCTGCGCCTTGTTCAAGCAACATTTAAAATTTAAGAGGGAGATCAGAGACGATAATCAAAGAGCAATCGCTGAATCGCTCGAGGGCGGAGAGGGCTCTTGACACTCGTTATGATCTACCCTAAGCCGAGGCACTTGAAATTTATGGAGAGGGTCTATTACTACCAAGTACGAATGCCCTTGTTATGGAAATGTGAGGATGGGAGAGGTTATTCGGGGCGACATTGCAAGTCTCTCGGCGACATCCACCCTCGCCCTTTCCAAGGAACACGACATTTTCAGAGAGCCTATATTTAGTGAGGAAATAAGTTAAGTTAAGTGGGGGAAGTGTAGTGGAAGATCCTGGATTTGGACCCGAGTCCTCAAGTGACGCTGCAATCCCATTCGCTGTCAAACCAAATCAGAATGAACATCTTCATTCTCAGATCAAAGGCTTCTTTCGAACACCACCCAACATTATTAAGCGTCATAAATGTCACCAAAGGTCGCACGACCTCTCGCCCCCAATTTCATCAATACGTCTTCAAGCATCATTAAATTCAAATTATCTGCTCTAGCATATTTGAACAGGATGAGAACATTTTACATTGAAAATTATTTTGAAAGTTCTCCCCAACCTTTGAGAGAGGTCTTTTCATTTCGATTTTATATTTAAGATCTTGTTTTTTTTTTCATAATGGCAAACTACTTTTTGAAAAAATTAGGTCGCGGATTGTAATTTTAATAAAAGTGTTGGTGATTTATTAAATGGATTTAAACATCAAAATTCAATTATCAAAATCATTAAAATTAAAGTTCAAAATTGTATGCTTGAAAGGCAAAATATAGAGAGCGAGGACTTGAACCCGTGAATTGTTGGCATGTTTAAGACATTTGTCTTAAAAAGCTTTCCTGACTTTTGGCAATCTCCCTGAGATCTCAATTTACATCATAATGAGATGACATATGCATTTTTAAATTGTCACAATACATTTTACTTTTTAACTTCGTAAAGTCTTGTTAGAGAATGATTAACTGCAACCTTGACTCTCATCTCGGCTTTCATAGCCCGTTCAAAGGCTCTGCAATTGCATCGACCTCAAAAGAGGTCGAAATTCCAGCCAAAATTTTAACGGAATGCTTTGAAAGATCTCTAAATTTAAGAATTTTGCTGCTATTAAATGTTTTAAAGGAATATGTGGACCATGTGATGCATACAAATCCATCGCTTGCTGAGCATAAATGCACAGCATCTCAAGTTACAAGATTGTTTTCGCACCGATTTTGTTCCTAAAATCTTAATCTTAAGCCTAATGCCCACATTTTTAAGCCAACTCTAAAGTACTTGTAAGTACTCCTTCAAGACTGATTTATTTCCCATGACTTCCTAGGCTGAAGGAGATATATGAAAAAGGGGATGTGGTAGCAAAGTCCGGTCAATTTGTACTGATTCTGTGATTGTGCGGATTTGGCCAATTCCAGTACTTCCACAGAGGACGGGATGTAATGGACCTTAAATCATTTTCATTACTTAGACTTCTGCTTTCTCCTGATAGAAACTTTCACTTTCTTTTCCCCATTTCACCTTCACATTTCCTTGGCTGATCAAATAAGGCAGTAAAAGTCAATCATTAGAAAGCTTCTCCCTATCACTTCATTCTACCCTTCATTTGTCCATGTCCTTCCGAGCAGAAAGATAAAGAAATGGAAAAATCAAATAACTATTTCTGATTCACGTCTCATTGATCACTACAAGATCTATTTGGACATCATCTTATTTTTGGGTTTTTAAGTGTCCCAGTTCTGCCAAAAGACACCTTCACAGTCAATTCTACACTCGAAGCTCTCACCTCACTAATAACCACTTTGCAGAATTAATTTAAAAGAAATCTTTTGAAAGTGCAGTCCTGCTATTTCCAAAAAGGAAAGTATTTATTTGTTTTCCCTTGCTCGACTTAAAGACAGTTGAAAAAATAAAATGTCTGAATAATTTAACGAAAGTCTCCCGAAAAGTCTTTGCAGTAAGTCTTGATGGTTTTGGAAAATGTTATTTGAATCAATTCAGAATTTATTCAGCGGAGCATTTGCCACTTTCATTTTAACTTTTTTTTGGGAAAAGGGGCCTTAAAGAGGTGGATTAAAAGTAGACCTTAATATTTTGATGAATTTTTGCCAACTTAAGGCTGGACGTGCTGCGGATACTGTGGGGACGTGCCCGTATGCCCTTTGTCATTTTAATTCTAGTGCTGATGCTGAGGATGAGATCTCTTTGCTACTTTTTGGTTGAATGACTTATGGGATTAGAGATGGAGAAAGTACTTTCTCCTTTGGAATTTTAGTAGTCCACCACCAACACGCACTTTCCTTCCTTTCTCTTAAGGCCAAGAATGCATGTTTCAAGGGACTTGGCTACAAGGCCTCCAATGAACAATCTCCCTCAATTCCAATTCCACTCACGACAGATTCCCAAGGAAAAAGGCGGAAGAGCCTCCCACTCCAAAGCTTTTTCCTTTTCAGAATCTCAAGATCGCTGAAATCGTAGATCGCTCGTGATGACTTGGCTTCAGCCCAAGATCCAAGTCTCCGGACACTAATAATGCCTTTCCCTCTTTTTATCCCTCTCACCACTTTCCTCAATACTTCATCTCCCTTCGCCACCTTTCACCGTAAACCCTCCTCATAATGTCACACACTCTTATTCAAAATTAAGGAAGCGCTTCCAGCCCTCGTCGCTGAAAGAGAATGTCACCAGTCGGTACATTTTAGAGACCGGGAACTTAAAAAGAGGCTTGATTGCGAACGACTCTCTGATTTTTTCTACTCCTACAGTCGAGCTGCTGAAAAGCGCTTTTTTAAAGCGAACACGAGGAATTCTAAAAAAAAACTTAAAAAAGCTCAATTGACTTTTCAATGAGGCCGTGCTCATATTTTAAATAACAAAAGTTGTGAAGAAGATTGGATAAAGAGAAGATGGTGAATTAAAGGGTCTTGAATTTAAATGAAAGCTGCTAACCAATGATTCCTTTTTTTAAATGAGGAGAAAGGGCACACTGAAGCGATTACACAATTTAAGTCCTCGAGAGAGCCCTTGTCTTTTTGAAGGGATTGTTTGGAGGAGTGTTGTAGTCCTTAAGTGCAGAGTAAGATTTGCAGGAGGTAAAAGGGAAGTAATATGATGAAATCCGTTAGATCTTGTTCTGCGAAGGACTTTCTCAAGGAAATCTTAAGAATCTTGTGAAAGCGTCAGTTCCAGTTGTTTAAGTGATGCTCTTTTATCTTTTATTTCAGGGCCACCAGGTCCAATGGGGCCAGTTGGCTTGCCGGGTAAGTTCTCTCTCCAGCAGAATCTCGTATCCTTGAACAGTAAATCCTGAATTCCCTTCTGAAATTGTAGGGAAGCGAGGAAGACGCGGAAAAGGATTCCCAGGAGAGCCGGTTCGTTTACAGAGAATTATTTAGTTTTCCTTCATCTTCCCTTGTCTCTCTAAGTTGGCCCTTGATGAGGAAACTAATTGATTTCAGGGTCCGCAGGGCTTGCCCGGGAAGGATGGAAAAAATGGGTTTCCGGTAAGCTCTCCTTCTGCATTTTTTTTTGTATTGTGCGTTCTGCTTCCCTACTTTTGTGGATTTAGTTTCACTTTCACTTACTTTTATGTTTTCTTTTTTCTATGTTCATCCCTAGGGTCCTATCGGAATGGTAAAGTTTAGAACATTTTTTTCATTTTTAATTGATTTTTTTTTAATTTTTGTTTTTATTTTATTAGGATGGTCCTCCCGGGAGTCCAGTTAGTAAAATATTTTTTATTCTTTGATTAAAATATTGAATTCTAATTATTTTACCAAAGAATTTTTATTCTGGGACCATAATTCGGTTGAAAATGATTTGCTGCTTGCAAAATAACTGTGTTTTATTTGAATGTTTCTGAGATCCTTAGAATTTTGTTTATAATTTTAAAATGTTTTTTTTTGCTATCAAATATTTTGTTGTTCTAATGGTTGTACTCCCAAGAGACTTGTGTTTGAAGAACTGTTGAAGAGGGATGTATTTTAGTGAAGTATGGGAATCATTTGGCAAATTGGTACTAATGGAGGGGGAATACCGTTCCTTGTGGTCTTAAAAATTCCCCGTCGCCTTTCTTGCCTTGAAAGCAAGTTCAGAGGAAATATTGTCGACATGTGTTTCCTTCCGAGAAATCTCCAGGAGGGAACTGGAGCACAACAAAATCCAAATCATAACTTTCCAGCATCTTCCTCGGCGGCATCTTCCACTTTCTTTTGACTCACGCTCCCCTGATCCCATTTTTCCTAAAAATCTCCGCGGGCAACAACGCAAAAAGGTGAACGTAGAAAATGGAATTCCTTGCCTCCATAATGTCATCATTTCCCGCTTTTGGAGGAAAGAAAATCTGGAAATGATTAAACCAAAATAATTCTTTAAAAAACATATTCCAGCTAATTCCATTCGCTAATTACTTTCTTAACCTTTATCACAATTTTGTTAACTTGTGAATGATTTGATTTTGTGGTTTGTTGAATTGCTTGCAACACGATTTTAAAGCTCGCTGTGTTTTGATGATTTTAACCATTTTTTTTTTTCGAAATAATTTTAATTGACATGTTTCAGGGCGAAAAAGGAGAAAAAGGTGACAGAGGAAGTCCAGGTAAATGAGTTCTTTAAAAGAAACTGGGAAATATTGATTTTGAGAAATATTTTGTCAGAAATAAATCGTAAATTGTTCTAGGTTCACCTGGCTATAACATTAGCACAGCGGCAAAGGTAAGCACCGAGTACAATTTTTTGCATAAACTGAAAACGTATTTTCCGAGTTGAGTTATTTAAGAAGGAATATTTAAGTGGCATTTACATCTAAAATTTCAAATGATGGATTCAGTTTGGAGTAAAACGATCCGTGACATCCGTCTCCGGTGGAACAATCGGCTTTGCAGAAATTATTGCAATAAAGGTCGAATAAGTATAAATTAACAATGTGACCTCTGTATTTGTCTCGAATGGCTCTTTTTTTTACTTTGTTTGCAAAATACTAGCCATTGTTGTTTCATTCTGTTCTGAATCTCTTTTCACTTTTGTCTGAAACACTGGGTTGCTGGGAAAGAAACTATTATTTTTAATTTTTAACTATTTTAATTGCCTTTTTTATTATAATTTTTATCAGGAATTAAAAGCCTCCGGTTTCAATGTTGAGCAAAGCGTCATCACACTTCGAGTTAGTCTTTTCTCCATTTGCTTGCACCTTCAAAATCATTTTGCTTTTTATTTCATAAGCCTGCTTGGAATTTCATTTGCTCCCTGTTTACAATTAACATTGTATTAATCGTCATTAATTAACTTTAACAACAAATAGGGAGAGCCTGGAGAGCCTGGAATTGGGAAGCCAGGGCCCCCGGGCCCTCAAGGTATTACTTCTAAAGTAAATTAATCTTAAAAAATATGTGTCATCCGGGTTTAACCTAAAGAATGTTCAGTAAATTAACATTAAAAACAACAGCAGTGTTTGTAAGAATAAATAAATCGTTCTTTAAAATTAATTTCTTCTTGAAATTTGTGTATTAAAGTCGGAGAGCATGTCAGTGCGACAAGGAACTTTAAATTTAGTTACGACTAGTCAAATAAGCCCGTCCTAGGGCAGGAGGATGGAGGACCCAGAAATTACAAATTAATTCCTCCTGTCGGAGGACGGGCTTGTTTGGCATTAATTCTCTACACATACACTTAGGTAAATTTAAGCACTATTTTCTAAGATACATAATGAAAATTTTAAAGTATTTTCTTCTGTTGAATAGGGTTACCTGGGATAAGTGGTCGAATTGGAGAAAGGGGTCCGAGCGGTGAGAAAGGCGATCGAGGTGAACGCGGCCTAGATGGACCCCAGGGTCAGTATTTAATTTTTATTATTGTGTGAAATAAGTTTTAATTAAACTAAAAGTTACAATTTTCTTTACAACAAAAGTAAAAAAAATTGTACAAAGTGCTTTCACTAATTTAGTGTCCATTAATTTGTATCCTCTTGTGTTTTTTGGCAGGTCCACAAGGCCCTATCGGCCCCGTAGGACCAAAGGTAGGTTGGCCCTTCACTAGAATTACGTTCTTAATTAAAAAGTGTGGGAAATTTAAGTCCGAAAGCGAATATTTTTGGCAGGTCCACAAGGCCCTATCGGCCCCGTAGGACCAAAGGTAGGTTGGCCCTTCACTAGAATTACGTTCTTAATTAAAAAGTGTGGGAAATTTAAGTCCAAAGGCGAATATTTCTTGACTTTCTCTTGCAAGCTCGTGTCGCTTACCTGAGGGAAAGCAACATTTTCTAATTTTTCTGTGTGCCCTTCTAATTAGACTTTAGAACAAAAAAGTGCTTTTACGTGGGGCACTTGGAAGGGTTTGAGCTTTTTTTTTATTGGTTGTGGAAATTTTACCCGAGGGAAAGCAACATTTTCTAATTTTTCTGTGTGCCCTTCTAATTAGACTTTAGAACAAAAAAGTGCTTTTACGTGGGGCACTTGGAAGGGTTTGAGCTTTTTTTTATTGGTTGTGGAAATTAACATAGTCATCAAATGTAATCCCCTTAATTTTTTTCAAAGTTCTAACAAGCTCAAAAGCCACATGCCACTCTTGAGAAGGATTTACTGCTTTCTCCATTCTACTTTCTTTTTTTTCTTTCTAATTTTTGCTGACAGCATCTCTCTTGCTCTTCGACTTGAAGAGGCAATGAAACGTGAAATGTTAGAGGAAGGCTCAATAGCTGCTCCTTAGCCCTTAACAGACGGAATTTCATCCATCCCCAACTTCAATATGTCCTCTTCGCCAATCCCTCATGTGGAAAAGAGAAAGTTTTCAATTGTTATCTGAGAGAACAAAGGGAAAAACTTTCTCCAAATTTGGACGGGCATCTTCCTCCATTTTTTAAGGCAAAAGTTTTAGAAAAAATAACAAAGTTGCAGTAGCGGAAATGAGCTAAAGCAAATTGTCTCGGAGTAGACAGCACCATTTCAGTTTTTTTTTCTCATCCTTTGAAGTAGCATTTTATCTTATTCCACGCATTTTAATTAAAACGCTCTTGGCGTATTTTTTGAAAAAATAATCGGTTCACCACAAAATTGTTTTGTTAAAACATTATTCATATTTAGGGTTTAAAGGGGGAGCGAGGCTTTACGTCCACTTTGGATGGAAAGGGTTTACCAACAGGAATAATAGAGGGTCAGGCTGGGCCACCAGGTTACTTTTTGATTTACTTTTAATTTCTATTCTTTAACAAATTAATTCTGTTTTTGTTCTTATTTTATTTTTTTCTTCTGCTTTCCTTTTCTTGCAAAAGGACCGAAGGGCGACAAGGGTGAAAGTGGCAGCGGAAATGGGAATTTTGTGGGACGAGGGAAGAGAGGACGAAGGGCAGTTGCTAACAACAAATTTTTTTTATTTTATTTAAAATGCTTTGTTTTTGCATGCTTTTTTTTTATTCTAATTTCGTTTTCTAATTGGTGGTTGGGTTCGGACTGGAACGACTCCTTACAATTTCGGTACAATTTTATCATTTTTAAGCTTGATTGCTTTCTTACTAAAACTGCAAAAATAGAAATCGATGAACATAAATTATCAAACGCGATCTAAATCAATGGCTTAAAGGGTTAACAGATATTTCATAATTTTTTAAAGAATAAGTTTTCTTGTAATTTAAAAAGGGAAAGCCGGGGACAGCAACATTGAAAGGGGACATGGGCGAGCCAGGGCCGAGAGGGTTTCCTGGCGAAGGGCTCCTAGGGCCAAAAGGTGACATTGGACCCCGAGGCCTCCCGGGTAATTTCCATGATTTCCATAATTTCCATAAGAACTCAATACACATTGTCCTTGAATATTGTAGGACTTCCAGGAAAAGATGGCCCCTTGGGGAACCCCGGCCCTCAAGGTTTGTTTTTGAGTGACTACTAAAATAATGGATTGTATAGAAAAAATATTTATATAGGTCCTCCAGGCATGCCAGGCGGTCTTGGTTCCGAAGGGAGAGCGGGGTGGTAAGAGCTATTTTTTTCAGATATAAAAACCGATATTTTTAAGTATTTTGATCAGCATCCGTTTTCTAATACGATTTTTTTTTCTTTTCCAGAATATGGCGACATAGGGAGTCCTGGCATGCTGGGTATGATAGCTAAAGTCAAAACCTAAAAAAGCATTGTTTTTAAATCGAAATTGAAACAATCATTGTTTTAAAATTAAAACTAAATAATAATTGTTTTTTTTTTGCAGGACCGCCCGGCCTTCCAGGTAAATACCCAATTCTAGCTTAAAATATTAAGAATTTATCAAAACTAACCATAATATTGTTCTAATTCTAAAGGTCCTCCAGGGTGTAAGTCAAATCTTTTACAATTAATTGTGAAGTGAGAGATGCGCTTTAATTGCTGGGTTCTGCAGATCCTGGTACAGAAGGGAGACAAGGGCGACAGATCTGAACCGCAAAAGTACAAAAAGTTACGACGAAGGCAGCATTTGGCTTTACAGGGAGACGGCGCTTTCGAAGATGGAGCGGGGCAAATACAAGGTCCACCAGGTAAAAACCGTGCATATAAATGCTAAAAAATGGAGAAAAAGCGTAAATTTTCACCGATAATTTGGCCTGGAATTCACCTGATAGTACCCTTAAATTTAATCAATATTTTAAGGCCCGCCAGGACCGGTCGGTCCAGCTGGACTCCAAGGGCCCCCAGGTATGTTTCCTATTGCTTTTCACCTATGAAAAAAAAATTAATACCGATTTTTTCTTTAAATTTCAGGTCTCAAGGGAGAGGTAATTTTGCCGTCTTTGATTACCCACCAGTTAAGATGAATAAGCCTCTATTTCATTTTGTAGCGTGGGAATGATGGTGCAAAGGGGGATTTGGGAAATAAGGGCGATCGTGGTGACCAGGGGATCATGGGTCTACCAGGATCCATGGGGTCAATGGTCCGAACCTACAACCACCAATTGCATGTCGCTAATTAGCTTCTGCTTAAGCTACTTTTCGATGATTCAATATTTCTTATATCGTTCTTTCTGATTTCCAACCACTTTAGGGATCACCAGGCCTTGTAAGTAGACGCTTTAATAAAAATACTTAGTAAAAATAAAAATTTTCGCTGTTTGAAATGCTCCTTTTATAAACAGGACGGAATGAA
Organism: Bilobella aurantiaca; assembly: GCA_021029175.1. NCBI lineage: Eukaryota > Metazoa > Arthropoda > Collembola > Poduromorpha > Neanuridae > Bilobella > Bilobella aurantiaca. Next base: position 13,378 of record VYYI01000303.1, on the reverse strand, counting down.
GGGGGCAGTTGGCGAGGTTAGTTTCTAATTGTTGATTTAAATTATAAAAATTTTCAAAACAACAGTTAGCACTTTGAGGTATTTAAGCTTTTTAATTTTTTTTTACATTTGGTAGCCTGGTCAAAAGGGTGAGCGTGGAGGTGAGATCAATTTTAGAAATTTAAAAAAAATGTTCAAATAAAGTTTTTAAATAATATGTTTTTAAATAATATGTTTTGGCTGTTTTCAGAACCTGGATTGCCTGTAAGCTATTTCTAGAGCGGAATTTCAACAGTAATCCTGAGTGTCGTGAGAGTGATTTACTAACCTTTGACATGGACACTTAGGGCATGGATGGCATTCCTGGACAGGCTGGTGACATTGGAAAAACGGTGACATACTAACATCCGCTATTTCTGCCTGCCATCTTACACTTTTAGTTTTTTCTGACTTTTCNTGCCATCTTACACTTTTAGTTTTTTCTGACTTTTCAACTAATGCTAAGTTTCCATCATCAGGGTCCAGCAGGCCCGCAGGGACCGCCGGTGCATAACCAAATTTTTACTAATCGCTAATTGTTTTTATTTAAAATTAAATTTCTAAAATTTATAACCATCTGTTAGGGGAAGCGCGGAAGAAAAGGATTAGATGGGGCGAAGGGTGAGGTAAAAAGCAATCACGTAAATTTTGAAAAAAAAAAGCTTCTAGAGACATTTTAGAAAAAAAAAATTGTGTATTTTGAGATGGGGCTCCCAGGACTGGATGCCCCGTGCCCATTAGGCCCCGACGGACTGCCCCTCCCAGGTAAGGTTACGCTTTAAAAAATTTAAAGTTAACAATTAACGATTTGAAAAATTTTCAAAATTATCTAAACATTTTTTTATGAAATTTCAGGATGTGGCTGGAGACCTAGGAACACATATACTCCGATCCCACCTCCAACGACCCTTGCCCCACATCCCCACCCTCCAGACGAATACGAATATGATAACGCATAGAGTAAATCCCCAATTTTTTAAAAAATGTAAATATGTACTTATAGACTCAAGCCAAATTAAATAAGTAAAACTCTTTCTCTCTTTTTTTTTTAAATAAGTGATTTATTGTCTCTCCGTGTATTACCCCTCTCAAGTTGCGTTGAAATAATTTGCCATTCACCCTATACATTCCATCAAGCATTTTCTCAGTTGTCAAGATCTCTCTAACTTATTTTTTAGAACAATCCTTATGCCTTCTTTGAATGTACTTTCTTGAGAATCTGAAGAGGATCAGCGTCCGACGATTTCTTGTTCTTGTCACTCGCCTTGTCCTTTTTCGTCACTTTCTTCATTTTGGCTGCTCGTCGAGACTTGTGGACTACGGAAGGGCCGTGCTGGAGATTCTGGACAAAGTCTTCCTGATTCGATTCGTTTGACTCAATGTTATAGGCCTGTGGATCCTCGTAAACGTAAGGGCCTTCGTCTTGGTGGACTACGGGCGTCGGCCTCTTATTTTGAACTTTTCCGCCGGTCGGCTTCTTGGGCGACACAATGACGACTCTATTGCTATTGTGACCCACTGGCTTGGGCTTGACCCCGGGGCGTCGATTGATGTACACTGGCTTTGCGCTTCCGAACCCTTGAGGACCAAATACTGGACGTTGGCCATAGCCTCCAAATGGTGACGGTCCTGGGTAGAATGGTCGCCCAATGGGACCTGCGCCGTAGAACGGTCGCCTGCAATATCAAAGAGAAAGTCTTTGTGAAAGACAAAAATCGCTTAATAAAAATATTATTTGACAAGCAAAATTAAACTATACTTTAAAATGTAGTTTACATTTATGGAAATTTCGAAACTGTGATTCGATACAAGGCGCATTCGCAATGATTTATCTTACCGCATTTCTTGTGGTGAGTAAGGACCCTCGTAATCGTATGGATTGAAAACCGGTCTATTTACAAATCGGTTAATATACGGATTCGGCCGGTACTGGTTATAAGGGCTACCATATGGATTGCGCAGTTGTTGACCGTAAGGGGATGGATAGCGCTTCTGCTGGAACTGCTGGAACATAGCATAAGGATTTTGGGCGAAGTATCCAACATAAGGATTCCTTCGAACTTGCTGGTTCGCATATGGATTCCGGACGTACTGGCCCACGAATGGGTTGTTGCGAACTTGCTGACTGTAAAGAGGAAAGAAGGGATTTCTAATGTAATGCTGCTGTTGAGAGGACTGTGACTGCGTATTTGGACTTCCGCCAGAGAGCGCCACTGCAACGGAGACTGAAGGGCGTTGCTGAGTTTGTTTAATTCTGTAGGCAACCACTGGGCCAAATTGACTCTGCTGTGACCCCGACTGACCTTCGTATGACTCTTCTTGAGAGTCGACTGGAAAGCGACTGTTGATCACTGCGTAGAGCGCAGGCGTTCTTGACGGGGGAAACGAAGTGAGGTATTCGTTTCGCGCTTCAGGAACGCTTTCGTTACTGTTCGGGTTGTCCGAATCCTCGTCATCTTCGCCTTGATTCTTAGACTCCGCCCCCTCTTCTCTCGATTCCTCTGATTCTGCATCCAACCGGAAATTAAGCAAGAAAGGCGAAATAAGAAAATGAATTGAAAATAGAATCAAAACTTGTGCAAATTTTGAAAAAAAAAAGCTTTAAAATTTTATTTCAGTTTTTTTTAGACTGGGATTTAGCGTCTAAATTGTTTTGTGGTAGCGTTGTAAATTCTATGAATGACCCCTCAGTATCCAAAGTACAGACCTCGTCTCCCCAGAACATCTTCGTAGACGTCCGAGTAGTAGTACGGATTGTTGTAGGAATTGAATCTGTAGTTGGATGCGCTGTTAATTGGTACGCCGTGCCGAGGTGGTGTATAAGGATCTACAATAATAATTTAAAAAAAAAGTTGAAGTCGTGTTTTGCGCATGCGCCGCCGGGACAAGGTACCTGGAACAATAGAAATGGGCTGGTCTCCAGTAACTGTGTCCACGGGAACAAGGACCTCTCCCTGGTCAGTGACGTATCCTGGAACGAGGGCTTCGACCTCGTCGTCCAAACCCTGTTCTTCCTCAGACTCGTCCTCGACTTCAGCCGGTTTGGTAGGAATTTCATTCGACTCCACTGCTGGAGGGACGTTGACCTCCTCTACAGAAGCCGGTTCTGCAACGACGGACTTGTTGACAAGGGGGACCGTAGGTTCGACAACGGTGGAACTTGAAGCGACATCGGCATTTGCAGCTGGAGTTGGCTCCTCCTTTTCCTCCGAAAGAGGCTCTTGTCGCCGCCGTTCCTCCTCCTCCTCCTCTTCTTCGTCATCAGTTTGAGGGGCCTCTTCATTATTTTCACGGTCTTCCGCTTCCTCGTCATCAGCCTCCTCCGACTCGTCATCATCCTCATCTTCGTCCTCCTCTTCCTCTTCATCCTTTGGGGGCGGGGTTGGCGGAGGCCGGGCTGGTGGGAACGGTGGCTGCAGAGAAAGAAAAAAAAAAGCTTGTAAACATGTACATAAATCTTGCGGAATTAAAAGAATTAGGCAGACTTGGGAAGGAAAAAGATTAATTGCAGGGTGGTTTTTATGATTTTCCTAATAATTTGGATGGGTTCGTTTACTTCAGAAAATGCTTGGTGAAGACGTACGTAGGTAGGAATTTAACTTACCGGTTGGACGGGTTTGCCAACATTTTGTTCCGGACCGACTGGTCTTGGGGGCGGGGGTGATGGTGCGACGGTGGTTCGCGGTGGTTCCTTGCTGGGCTCCACCACGGGGGCTACGGACCCTGTCTCCACCACTGCAGCCACCACTGACTCAGTCGTGGGTCGAACGCGATCTCCTAAAAAATAATTAAAAAAATATTTAAAAGAAATCAATGCCTTACACAATATTTGATTTTTTAATTTTAGTGGGTTCAAGGGACTTGCAAGATAAAAAGTGTAATAAAATATTTATAAAAATTATTTATAAAATATAAATATGTCGTAATTCTTGGACATGCTAACTTAATAAAATTGAAAAGGGAAAACGTATGGCTTTCTCTTATTGAATTTTTTTTTGACGTTCCGAAGGAGCTTTTCTATGTTCTGCTTTCACCATTAGTGCAAAAATTGACAATTTGCTTTCTCCGCTCCGTGACCTAAGCGTGCTCTTGTCACCGAGAAAAAGAAACTTTTAGTCACCGATTTTCCACTTTTTGGGCGACCAGGCAACGTTTTCAAAAAGGGGGCGACGATAGACATAAGCGGAGGACTGACCATCAGAGCCAACGACAAAGTCTTGACGGGCCAATCCGGCGGGGTAAGGGCCCACGTCCTCATCGTCCTCCACTTGCGGCAAGTACTTGTACTGAGACTGACTGGGGTAACCATAGCGATAGGGCATGAGGGAGTCCCTGTAGGGCCAGTTCTGGGGGGCTCCCGAGACTGCCCCCAGGAGGGCAAGGAGAACTAAATGCTTCATGACCTCTTCCAACTCGTAAGTGACCTTTGTGCGCGGCAAATTTTGACTTTCTTGGACGAACGTTAAATGTGGACTGAGAAAAGGGATTGGTTGGTTTGAAGGAAGAAGATAACACGGGTATTAACCCTGGATTCCATTTCATCTTCGCAAGCATCAGCTTGACTTTTAATTATTTTCATCCTCACCCTTGTTATTGCCAAGAGATATCTTATATCCTCAAGTGATCTTCAGGAGGGTATGATAAAAAAAAAAGCGGAAAGTGGTTCTACCGGTTTTCGTCTGTATATTTTGCAAGGATTTATATTCAGGTCCATTCATTGTCTTGACGTAAGGAGTCAATGTCCAGCCGCTAACCTCGGCACGTGACCTCAATCAGGCCTTGATTTTTTTAATAGTATTTATTTTATTTTGAAAAAATTGGCAATACTCAATGTAATATTAAATTTCCCAATGCATCGTTTTGCTCCTCCGCAAAATAAAAATATAAAGTTGTAATTTATTGTGATTTGTTGGACTGTTTCAAAAATCTTAACTTTTATTGTGCTTCTTGGTTGATTCATATTTCATGTTGTACAATTTTTGATAATTTGCAGAGATAGCACAGCGGAAAAATAACTTAATGAATTTTGTATTATTAAATAAACGGACATATTATTAAGTACTGAAATCTTGATGATTTTTTGGGAATATAATTTCCCAGTACTAACGACAAAGCTACCAATATTCATTCTAAACTTTCCCAAATTTGCTGCTGCAACATTATTGACTTTTTAAATGATAAACTAAAACTTTAAATACTTAATTTGTTTCATTCAGTACTTCTTTTTGTTTAAATTGGAGTTTGGAGTTCATTTGATAGTTTTTTTTAGCCTTTCATACGTCCATCTTTTTTAAATGATAAACTAAAACTTTAAATACTTAATTTGTTTCATTCAGTACTTCTTTTTGTTTAAATTGGAGTTTGGAGTTCATTTGATAGTTTTTTTTAGCCTTTCATACGTCCATTGTTTTGTAATAGTAACACACACTCAACATAACTGCAGTTTAATTGTTACATAAAATATTGACAATAGAGTTTCAACTTTCACTTTCTCACTGTCATTAGCAAACTTTCTAACTTCCAATGCTTCCAGTAACTAATTTTTATTCAAGAAAACGGTTCAAATATTACAAAAAATGTTGCTCTGGACGCAAATATTTTGTACGCTGTGCCTGATGCATATTTCTAGTTCCATCTCTGTGAAAAGAGATCGACCACGGCGTGACCTAGGAAAGGGCCAAGGTCACGGTGGGGCCTTCCAAGTGCTCAATCATCCAAAGCGTGGGGCAACAAATCAACCTCCAGATTATGACTCCTTCGACAAGGCCCCTCAAGCAAAACCAGCGGGGCCACCAGGAGGTGGCTCCAAAGATTCACCGGAAACTGGTTCCAGTGGTGGAACTAAGAAATTCGTTCCCCACTCAAATGGAAGCGGAAATGGTGGGGAAAATACTCCACTCCTGGACTTTCCGTCGTATGAAGTCGACAACAGCCCCCTTCTCGACTTCCCCGACCCCTACGAAGAGGACTTCAAAAAACGAAGTTTGACCTACGAAGGGTCATGTCGCATCAACTCTACTGAACTCCTCAAAGAAAAGGAGACAAAGAAGGCCATCAAGAAACACAAGCCCTTCATAATGCATGAAGTAAAGACGCAGAGCCGAATTTTGCAGCAGGCCATGATGTCTCACTTCATCGAAAAAGTACCCATACCGAATCATGAGCCCTTCAACAGTTGGAAGTTGCTTGAGCAGACAACTTCAATATTTCAAAGTATTTGCAAGGATAACAAGCATCTTCCGTCAAGTTTCATCCCTAACACTCTGTATACTTTCAAAAAGCTGCACTACTTAACAACGCCAGAGAGAACCGAGTACTTGTCAGACACCAATTACAAGTGGATTACGTCCAACCTCGCAGAGTGCTCTAACCGAAGTAAGGGCTTCCATTTCTACCAAGATCAGTGTCATCAAGACGTAAGTGGCCAACATTTTATTTGTTAGCTAAACTAATTCATTTAGCAATTGTTTTTTTTAAAGTTAACTAGAGAGCAAGAGGAATTCTATTTATAGTAAAACGAAACTGTGAAATTCACCCAGAGTATGCGCTATGCTTTATATTTTGTCTACGATTCAAAATTACCTTAAAAATCCGAGTTCAAGTACCCTTAAACTAAAATATAAATTATCAGCTTCGAAATTAATGATAAATAGGACTACGATATCGGCAGCGCTAATAAGTTTTACTGACAATTTAATTTTTGTTTAGGCTTAGGTTTCATTTTCATTTTTTACTAATTTTTAACAAATTTTTTTTTTCTGAATTTTAGGCTATAAAAGAGAATAAGGTGTTTGAAAGCTATTTTAGAAAATTCTAGTATTCTAAATACGGCTAAAGTATTCTAGTCTAATTTTTAAAAGAAAAGAACTAAAACAATTGTATACTATTATTTTTTAATTGTTTCAGATTGTGGCCTGGAAGAAAGACAACAATTGGCTTTGTACGAGGTGGAGTGATGATTTCATGCTCGGCGTCTATGACCCCCTTCTCGACGTTATTTGGCACATTTACGTAATTTAAATAATATATGAATTACTAATATTACTATATTAAATTAATTTGAGTACTTGTCATAAGTTTTAATTATGCGGTTTTTTTCAGAATGCAGTGTACTACTACTGCAAAGACTATTTTAAGGATAACTACTGGCAACTACACAACTACGCTGCCGCCATGATGGATCTATTCAGTAACGCTATTAAATTGCGATGGTAAGTCGAGATGGTCGAGAGCAACAGTAGCTTGTTAGTAATATGAATTGGCAAACGCCGTTAGAATTTTAGATCAGATCTGATCTGAGCCATTTCTACTAAAAGAGTACAATGTACTTATTTTATTGCAGTTTTATTTTTATTTAGTTTTGTTTTTTGATACAGGAGACACCAAATACAGTCAGAGGAATTTTGGACGCGAATCCTTGGACCAAATTTCTCTGCTCATGCGCGCAACGTTGAACGCTGTACGCAAGCGGCCGTGGAAAGCGATGAAATGCAAATAATGAAGCCGCGCTACTTATCCTCTTCGTCAATTCGCTACTCCATGGTTAGTTAATTGGATAAAACATTAAAGACAATTTATAAGTTGTATAATTTTTAATATTTAACATTTCAGCCGGAAATGGAAGGCACTACAATCCCTTAGATCGAGGCGTAAAAGACCTTCTCGAATTTACAATTTGTTTATGAAGTTGAAATTAAATTTTGAGTATATGCCACTTGTTTTAATGACGATTTTGGTGATTTTTAGCAAAACGAGATGTAAACAATTATTATTCCAAAAAAGTTACTCATTATAGATTTAGAAGAATTTTAATACTTTAATTTTTCTGTGGTGGATGATTTAAAGAAAATATGGTTCTCTTGTAAATTGTAATGAATTGCAAGATCCTCAATCATCCGCTACAAATTATCCTTAAAAATCAAACACTTATATCTTGTATGCACTTCGAAGATCATCTTGTTTAGAAAAAAAAATCTAACGGCTTTTATCTTCTGATAAAATTTAACACCACATATTTTTAAAGAAAAAATCCTAAATAAGTTTTAAATGATTGACAGTAAATTTACTACACATTACACAAATTAGTTGAAAAGAAGAAGCATTGGATGTTACGTTCTATTTTAAGCTAAGGATGCTCTTCCTTTTTATATTTCCAATGCTTCAGCCTAATTGAAATTGTCATCGAATAAAGAATTTTTGATGTCTACGCCATCATCTTTGAGAATGATTGTGTATTGTGTAGTTTGCAAAAGGTTCTTTACAGGTTCTGTTGATGGCGATGATGATGCTGTAGTCGCTCCAAACCCAACTTTAAATTAATTGTAATTTAATTTAAACCTACTTCTACATAAATCCACTCCCCATTTAAATAAAGATGGCAAATATTGTGACTTTCAGAGCATTGCACATAATTTATTTCACATTTTACGCCCTTGAGACCATTTTACTTCATTCTTATTTTTGGCACCACCCCTTCTTTTGAAAGGAATATAAATCATTGCACTGTAGATGCAAGTGCATTTTTTTGCAGTCCGATCCCTTACGTTTTACGACGATATGCCAATTAGGTTTGCTTTTCAATACTGTTTGCCAAATATCGGTGGTTCCTTTTTGGGCGAGACAATGGCCCTCTCTCTTCCCTTGTATGGCATGATATGATACAGAAAAAAAAGAACCTTACCCTCATATGCAAAATACAAAAAATTGCCAGTCGCATTCCCAGTTATTTACCACCGACTTTTTTTCTCACACTTAGAAATTGACCAAGGAAGACTTCACATATATGGCAGTTGGACTACAAGAAACAACAGTTGCTTTGGGTGGGCGTGTGAAATTGGCAAGTGGAGCTGAGCATTGTGTGAAAAAAGTTGCAAATTTGACTTGGGAACGGCCTTCGTCTTAAAAACCGTGGCTCACGTCATGCGTTTCTTCGAAAGAAGAACCTAAGGCTTCAGGATGACAGGACGCTGTCACCTGGACAGGGCCACCTTCAGCGCACCAATTTACCTTAATTTTTTGCGAAGTACTTAAGATGATGTTTATGCAAAGGTATTTATGAGCAGTTGAATGGCAACCCTCTTGTGTAGCGCTCCTTTTATGTGAGTAAGAAAACGATAACTAGATTTTGTTTTTACCTTCCGTAGGGGGAGACCTTGGACTAATTTTTTTTTGGCAAAATTGCAATTTATGGCTATGCAAGAAAAGTCAGTTTTACTTATTTTCAAAACGTTTTTCCTTTGTGTTAAAGGAAATTAGAAAATCTCGAGTCAAATTAAGACAAAAGCATTTTTTTCCGAGTAATTCGCTCATTCCGTAATTTTTGCTTTATTTTAAAGATGCTTTATGTGTTTATTATAGTGTAGAGGTGTGAAGAGTTTAGGCTATTTCCCCAAAAATCATATTAGCTTTAACTGACTTGCCTCTTCTCTTACCATTGCTTTTGATTTATGCTTGATGATATTTAGGTAAATTATGACAAAATAATTAGGTAAGCAGTTTACCCGTTAATTAAATGTTTAACTTTTAATTGAATTTTGCAAGCTTTTCGCACAGGTGTGACAGGTTAAGCGTAAGATGCATTTATGGTAAACACAGGCGCGACGTCATGAAGTACCCACCTGTCTCTCCATAATTTTTGCAAATTGGTTCCGGGATCTACCTCTCCCACGCCCAAAAATCCACAAAAGACAAAAAAAAAGTTTCGAGGAAGGTGTAATTTCCTTGTAGTAACATAAAAAAAACTGACAAAAAAATCAACACAACGCACCACCGGCTCTCGGTCCAAACAATGCAAAGTCCTGAACAAACAATTTTAAAGGAAAAAGTGCTTAAGCAAATCCTAAAGTATACGACGACGACGCTTTTGGGTAATAAAAAATAGTGGCAGAGTGACATAACGTTGTTGAGCGAGAAGATCCTTTTTAGCAAAAGGGATGATAGTGTCCTTTAAGAGGGGAATTTATGATATGCAAAGCCCAGACAGACGGACCACCACTTAAGGCCCGTAAAGATCCAAAGTTCTTTCACCTCCATTTTGTCCAAGGGACAAATTGTGGTAATTTCACTACTTTAACAAAAAAATCAACATGCACGATCATTTCCAACCGCAATTTACCTCTTATTCCATCTTCCCTTTCAAAATCAAAAACGTAATTTTCATGCTTAGAATTTTTTTTTCAAGAAAGGACCATTACCCATTTTTTTAATCCCTAACCATTATTTTTCATTCAATTTCCTTCCGTAGAGGATTGCAGGAACTTGCAAAAGGTTTCATGTTGAACAAACGCTACAACAGTCATCTAAGCGCAAGTAATGTTTGTATTATGACAATTGCATTACATCAGGGCTTTTCTTTCTATTAAAAAAAGTAAACGCTAATGCAAAGTTAGCACCCAAATGTAAATTGTTTTGCATCTGTAAAGTTGTTTGAAAATGTAAATCCTTGGTAAAACATCATCATCCTTCCTGTTCTCGTAGTTGCTAAACGATTTAGCAGGGTTGCTTGCCTACTTGCAGTGAAGTGTAAGCAGCAATGCTGCTGCAACATTTTAGCACAGTTTTCCTTAAAGCAATTCAGAGAATAGCAGGACTTGAATACGGCATAAATTTTTGTGGCAGCTATTTAACTTTTGAACTGAGCTAATTTTTGAGTGGTCCATTTGCACATTTTTGCACACCTGAGGGACACCGTTGCAAAAACGGGGCTGAACAAGGTCACGGGAGGGTAGGCCGAGGGCTCATTTGCAAATAATGCTTTGACAAGGCCCCCCCTTCCCCTCGGCAAACAATCTCGGCTTCCTTAATTTTGTGCAAGGGGCCGTTTATGAACTGGAAAATACTTCCGCCCATCTCCCGTTGATGACTTGGCAAAAGCACAGAAGATGCCTTGGAGATCTGTAAGATGCATATGCGTAAGAATAGGAGGTGGGCGTGTTGTGAATTATAGAATTGTTGAAGGTCCTTTGCCAAAATACCTTCTGACCATTATCGCATTAAGTGGGAGACAAGGTGATGAGAATCGTTTGAATCACAAACGTGGGCAAGGGATATTTGCCCAAACGTTATGAAATAGACGCTCAAAATTTATGCACAAAGGTCAACAATTTAACAACAGGAATTATGGGGAGATCATGCGGATGACACTGCACGAGGGACTTGTAAACAATAATAAAGGTCTATGAATGATTTATCGAATGCTACATTTCTATTGTTATGATGAAAACCGTCTTTGTGTCCCACTCCGCAAGAAAATCAAAATTGCATTGCCTAAACAAACTAAAGCAAACTGGATGCCTAATTATTACAGTTGCTTTGATGTTATACTTTATTTAAACTTAAGCTTTATTCTTACAAAAATTAGGTTTAATACGTAACCGCGTACAAATTGTGAAATATTTTAAGACAGGAATAGTTACTTCACCGATCAACTAGATTGAAAGACGATTGATCCATATGATCCAATTCAACCGCACAATTCATTTCGTTGTATTTGTATTGCTTTTCCTAATGTTAGCCTTTCAATGCATTAATTATTGTTTATTTCCCGCTTTTGCAAGCGCCTCTACTAAAAAACATTTCTTATGGAGTGGGACGTGAGTAACATTTCTACTCATGTGGGTCGAATGTGACAGAATCAATGATCAAAAATTGATATTTGGAACAATCCCAAATATTTTGAATTGGAAGAATTAAAATGCAATTACAATTTATTTTTATTTAGTATTAAAATTTGTTTGTATTCCAAATTATTCGAAAGGAAAGCGAAAACAAAAAGATTTTTATAACTGTAAAAACTTTATTGCCCAAAATTACTACCTTGAAAAAGCTTGTCTTTTTTATTTATAAACACTTACTTTCCTTTGAATAAAATCATTTGTTTATGTAACCGCAACGCCAGTCAATCAGTATCATTTATCTCACTTCTGACAATCGATCTAGGGTGATTTTTATTTTTACGGATTATGTGAAACCACAGTAAACAAATCAGTTTTTAAAATATTAGAAGAAACAAGTGGCTATGAAATGAAATGGACAGGATTTTTCATTTAATTCCCACTTTGTGGAAAAATAAGGACAAGACAATAGAAAAAAAATCTTTCGAAACAATTGGCACTTTTCCTTTCTTTTCTTTGACTTCCTGCATTCGACGAATTTTTTAGACAGCTGAATTTTAATTGTAGTAAGTCACTCTCACTTCTAACAACGTGCATTCCGTGCCCTATAGAAGAAAACGATGCTAGATTTCAATAATTTTTAATAATAAAGGCTTTGATGCCAAAATTTTGAAACAAAACTTCCAAAAAATCTAAAGGAAAGATTGCATTAGATTTTTTTTCGAATTTAAAAAAAATACTTATGGTACTCTTAAATTAAAAAAAAAACATTTTTTTTTTAAATGGTTAGCTAAACTCTGCCATTTCCCATCAATTCTCTCTACAAGAGATGACGGCCGGTGACACTGAAAAAACGATTTTAGTAAAAATCAATCAAGTGAAGCGACCAACAAAGAAGACGCTTTATAGACTCTGGGCCCCAGAGTTCATTGTATTCTTCGATTTTCTTCAATGAAGCTTGTGCTTAAGTGTGGGGTTGAAGCGCATCTTGAAGTTGTGTTGTTCAACAATAGAACAACCCTTCCCTTGCCAATTTTGAAGAGATTTAATCACGAACAAATGAAGGATGAGAGGGATGAGGAAGAGATGCGATTCTTCTTTTAGGTTTTTCAATCGCATCTCGCATGCAAGGTAGGATCATTGGCTGTAACAGCAGAGTTACAGTAATCGACAAACTAAGAGCCTCGCCGTGGGGTTGAATTATACGTAGAATTGGCAGGTTGCAGGCTTGCAGGTAGACTTCGTGTGCCGTCGGTCCCGCCCTGCCTACAAGGTCAACGAAACAAGTGAAAGGCATTAGCGCTTTTCAACCCCCATCATCCCCCTCTCTGCAAATGCAAATTTCATCCCCCTCCCTACGCTATAGCTCCACATTCCACCATTCCCTTTACTTCCTTCTGCCTCCACTCACCCCCTCAAGCACTTCAACCCTCCACTTAACAGGATCCGCCAGATACTGCAGGAAAATCCATTTCTTAATCACTCCACAGACTCATCCTACGGCCAACGGTTCTAGTAGCGCGGCGCACAGTACTTAAGTTTCAAAAAGCTGGCTGATCCAGCGATCTGAAATAAGTGACAGCGTCCTTGTGCAACGTTGTGCAGTACAACAAAAGCAGCCGTCATTTTTGACTGTTTAGTGAATTGACGTCGCGAGGCCATTAGGCCAACTGATTCTGATCTAAACTCTCCCTTTTCCTGAAGAGGTAATTTGATTTTGATTTCTATCGCTCTGCTTTTTTTTTTAA
>VYYI01000302.1:0-35927 GCA_021029175.1 Bilobella aurantiaca | reverse complement strand
CGTGAACGTGAACATACTGAAACAGAGGATTCTGGTCAAGAGACTGAGGAATTGCAACTAACGCCAGAAGAACAACAACAATATGCCATGTCCCGAGCAATTAGTTACACAATTACCTCCTTGCTAAGCCAGGGTTCACCGTCTCCGTTATCACAAGGAGACAAACGAATGACGGGGAGGGGAGTAGAGGCATTTGCACATGCGCCGCCTCCTCCATATGGAAAACAAGCTTTGAAACAAGGAGGCTGCTTCGGGTTGGAAGAAGATAAGAAATCTTTTCTGCGTCATTTACTAGATACGTCAGATCCCATCCCAACCTCAACCGCACATTCATCCCTACCGCTTCCCGCCCCACGCAAAAGCAAAGCTATGAATCAATCACCCGACAAATCTCCTCAAAAGTCCCGAAATGTTAGCAACAAAGGAAAACGTAATAGTAAGGTTCCACTGGTCGATAACAGTATAGATAAGCATAAGGGGCGTGGAATTGGAAATCTTATTGCCGGAAACGGAGGTGGAAGTAGCCTGGATACAAAAGGTGGAATTTCAAGTCATCCGCCACCTTTTGTAGGTACTGCAAATCCGCCCAATGCAACGCTGACGCCGCCTCATCATCCATCGTCGCCCTATGGTATCCCTTCACCCTCACAACTTGAGTCCGTAACTGCAGCTGCCATGCAGTACGCATGCCACCTCATTCCACATCCTCCGCGTACCGGGAAGGTAGCATTCGGTAACCCTGCCATCTCGAGAATACAAATTCAGCCGCCCATTGCCCCTTACCATGGGGATGAAACACCAATTAACCTTAGTCAGAAGGACGGTAATTGGCCCGAGGCCGAGAGAAGTAGTCCTAATGATCGAGCTTCCAGACTCCAATTGGAAGGACGAGCCTTTCCTCTTGTGCCTCATGAAAATCTCAACGAAGAATCTGATCCAGGTAAGCTTCAGACAGTTGACAAGAAACCTAATGCAAAATTAAAATTAGCTTCACGTTGTTTAAAAATTGCTTTCCTGTCTCCGAGTTCATGAAGTACAAATAATTATCATCTAACTCGACCTATTTTAATGTAAATGTTATGTGATCCTAATAATAATCTTGGGTTGCAGATTTACCACTAAATTTATGCAAGAAACGACGAGACGACTGAAGGGACGAAAAGCAGCGGTGGAGCATGAGCACCGTCTAAAATGCAAATGTGAACCTTTGGTGACTTTCCAGGACTGGAACACAAAAAGCAAAATAGTGTTCTTAAATATAAATTCACTATTTATCTTGGTCATCTTAAGAGTTATTTCTAAATTATTCACATCTTATAATGCTAAAGTATTACCTAAGTAGTGTCCTATACGTTCTTAGGATAGATAGCACCCTTTAAGTTTATCAGACTTCACAGAACCAGTGGGGACGGTCGGTGAATTTATTTAATCCTTTCTCTTTTTTTTTCTTTTTTTTTTTTTCGAATTTTTGAAAATCTATTTACAATTATGAACCAAAATTATGAAATAACTAATCGTGAGGTTGTCTCCCACCCTCTTTAAGTGCCAATATTAAGTACTCTAAGATTGTATGCTTATATTTACATGTACATCATGGGGTAAGAGCTAAAATGTAAATTATATGTGACCTGTGACCCCTCCATCTAAAGCCTCGTAAGTAACGTAAATGTCGATGTAATCTTATAATGTATACTTTTATTTTAAAAAGCATCAGAAACTAAAATTTAAAAACCTTAAAGAATTAAAGTTGTGAAACTACACTTTTTTTTTTAGAAAGCACAAGTAGAAGAGGTCTTCGAGAACTCAAAAATGTCATCGATTCCATGAATTAATGCTTCCATTGGATTTACCTTTCCTGTTTAGACATATTTAAATTTCTATTCATTTTTTTTCTTACACATTGCAAGCATTCTGCGAAATCAATTAAAAAAAAGGAATTAATGATGCTAATTAACTTATTAACTTATCTTATGTCTTAACGATTTTACCAAGTTTTATTTGATCTGTGATTTGTATTTGGCTTTGGAAGGAACACTAGTGTTTATGGATAATTTAGCATTGTGTGGAGAAGCCGTTGCTGGGTCACTACGCCATTGACCATTGAGGCAGGGGTCAAGTGAGGTCAAGTAAGGTAAAGTTAATTGTTGAGTTAATTAGCGGAGCGTGTTAATTGGATGCTGAGTTGTTCGTCAGAAGAGGGCACTTTGGAGGTGTGAGTTGCAATGCGAGGGGAAAGGTTCCTGCTTCGCTGTTGGTGCCTCTTCCCTCTTCTTCACAGAGATCAGTCACTTTCTGCTGGTGAGAAGTGAGTATGCTGTGTCCTCCCGCAATGACATTCCTGTCAATTACTAATTAAAGTATCAATTAATTAACCACATCATCTTCATCTCCATCACCCGTACGATATCAGTGTCTTCGACAAGTACTCAAATCAAGTGGAGGCCCGTTTAATGTAGGCGAAGAAATGTCATCTAATAATAACATGTATCGTGTTGGAGGTGAGAAAAAACAAAACAAAATGGGTCGTTCTAATTACTCTCCTCGATTAATATAGCAATCTTTATAGACCTCAGAGAAGGAGCTTGTTCACATTCAACTGTAACTAAATTTGTGTTGCCTATAGAAGTGAACTCAAGTTTACATTGTTAATTGGATTACGTGTTCTTAAAGCTAGCGATATGCTTTAGTACCGGCCTATGGCAGTTACATAGTGCGATTCATGTAATTGTTAATCAGCTTTGTTTGAACATGGCCAATGTTATTTGTCCTTGTACACTATTGCTGTGGGTCAAGGTTTTAATATGGGAATTGACAAGTCTAAGTATTTTGCGGTGTTTTAATAATTAGGATGTACGTGAGGAGACAATGTTAATTAGTAAACTATGAACCGGTTTTAGTATCAGCTCCAAGGCCTATCTCTGGCAAGCATCGAACCACTGCGCCTTTATTTGTGTTCGCATTCATATCATGGGTTGATTTTTAGTTAACAATTAAGAAGGGGTTAGCGTTTTACTCTAATCGGGTTTGTAAACACCGTGCGTAGCTAAAACGTCAAAAAGATGATCAGCTGGAGCGGAATTGTACTAACTTGGCATTGACATCGAAAGCGTTGTTTACCATGTTTGTATTTTTTTAATTTCAGATTACGTGTATTTTGAAAATGGCTCGACGTCACCTTACCATGTACGACGGATCGAAGAGCTTAATAAGGTACTATGAAGCTACGTAATAGTGGAATGTTCTTAATTAGATTAATAATGATGAGTAATTAGTGAGAATTCATAGAAACCGTTAAGGAGGATAATGAGGATTGCTACGGTGGGAGATGGTGGAGGCATGGTGGCATGGGAGGGGTTGCGAGGGGAGTTGAAGTTACATCCGGTGTTGGTTGCTATGCCTTGTTAATTAGGACTGGGAGAGATTTCTTGAGATGGACCGAGAGACCGTGTGGAATTGGTCTTGGACAAAGAAATGGGAGTGGGTTGCTTTGCTGGAGAAAGTTGTGTGGGGAAAGTACTAGAGACATTAGATGTTACTTTTTATACTGAGAAGCTCAACTGAAGACGGAAAGTCCTTTCTAGTCTAATTTATCGATTTCTATTACGGAATCACTTCAGACTCAGAGTTCTCCTGCCGCGAGAGATGGAAGACCAAAAAGTCTCATAGCACCACAATACCAAATAGTACCACATATCCCACCAGGCCCAGTGCCACCAACCAGAAGCGACAGAAGATCTAATCCACCTTAAACAAATAATGAGCACTTTACTCCCTCCCGGCATGCGACACATCCTCCGTCTCTATTTTAACTATCCGATAAATTCGTTTATTGATTACATCCGCTATGCCTCCTCTTCTTGATCTTCTCAGCTCGAGCTGTCCAGCGTTCAGTTCCTCATATATGCCATGCCATTGTCATTCAAAAGAAATAAAGCAAAATTGTAAATTGTTGAATTGTAAAATTAAAATTTACTTCAATTTTTCAGTCACCGAGCGGTAACGTTGAAGCCAAGGTCATGTGCTTCTTCAGACGGAGAGACCTACCTACATCCCTTACATTTCTCGCAGATCGACATCAATGTAAGTTTAGGGGTCAACTTTTTAGCCAAGTCTAACTTCAGGTAATTGTTAAGTGGATTTGACCTACACTTTTTTATTATTGACCTTACAATTTATATCATTACATTTTGAACACTTAAGCGTAAACTTGTGCTTTGTGCAATGTTCAATGCAAGAGAACGTGAGAAGGAAGAGAATAGAAAAAAACTTTCAGAGATTTTTCAGCGAGGTTACATTTAGGCAAATTTTTAGGATTCATCTTTTCTTTAAAACTCAATAGGAAATACCTTACCTTAGCTTAACTTGAAATGAAATTTTTGGAAAAATCGTTGATCAGATCAGCATCAAATAGATATTAGCTTTTGTATCTTGTAAAGGTTGTGACAGGGCTTAAGCGCTTTAAAGCATGCTTACTATAGGAAATAAAAAGCATTTTGTTGATTTGATTGGGATATTTTTTCTTGATCTCCAAAATGCTAAATACGATTGTTTGAACGGTCAATCTCAATATTTTCGTTAATTATCAACTTTTGGAGTCATCGATGCCCAACGGTTTCAACTGTAGGTAATAGGCCTGAGAGTGTCATTACTAGAGGGCCAATGGCAACTGTATTTGTCTTTTGCGTGTGTATGAGGGATTGTTTTTGATTTGGGTCTTTTTCGGAGTCTGTTCCTAAGATGGCTTTGAGTTCCTCCGCCGCGGAGGCAAAGGTAGTTTTGCAATTACAATGGAATGGAAGTGGGGAAGGAAGAGATTATTCTTTTTATTTTGAGAGATTTTGGGAGGCTGTGAACCCTCGCCCGTCTCATTTCCTTCCGCCTCAAATACCAGTCCGTAAGGACCATTTCACATGGCCCTCCCTCCATCCAACCAAGGACTCCGGAGGCAGGGGCACGACAGCAGCCACTTCTGGGTGCTAATTCCAACAAAAACCCAAAATGCGTCAGATTCTCAAAGCATAAATCCATTCTTGAAATCATGGCATAGGTTTCTGCCCTCTAATTCTAATTCGTTGGTAATTAGGTAACTAACTAAAAGCAATATTGGATGGATGATTGACCCGTGTGACAGCGCTTGCGGCTGATGCGCTTCGTATTTAAAAATTCGTATTTCTTCAACTAGAAAGTGCACTCACAAATTATATCAGTCACCTATAATAACGATTTAGAAA
Source organism: Bilobella aurantiaca (assembly GCA_021029175.1). NCBI lineage: Eukaryota > Metazoa > Arthropoda > Collembola > Poduromorpha > Neanuridae > Bilobella > Bilobella aurantiaca. The sequence goes on along the minus strand of VYYI01000302.1, from coordinate 30,696 downwards.
CCGTTTAAAAAAATTTAAATTTTTTTAAATGTAAGTGCGGTTTTCATTTAAGGAAACAGCGTTCAAAATGAAACGCTTGATTCCACTTTTATGGAAAGTAAATTTGATTTTAGTTTGGGCGTAGTGCTGATGTTGAAAAAATTAATTAGGAGTATGACTGACTGGACTGACCACTGACCTTTAATGAATGGTAATAGCATAAAATGTAAAGTGACCTCCCTGTGCAGGAGGGCTCTGCGTATATGACGACGAAGGGAATGGAGAAAAATGAGCAGCATCAGGCTTCTGCTGTATTTTTCTCTCTTCTTGTCTTTCTATATTTCTTGATTGTGAATTACAGAAGAAGTTCCTATATGAGTATTGATCGACGGAAAAGGAAGGAGGACGGTTTCTACTTTCTAGTAGTGTTGGTTTCCTTCCTCGTCCAATGTTGGCTTAGAATTTAGAAAGTTGGGGCGTCTTCTGTCCTAACCCGTCTTCTCGGGACGCATCTAGGCTCCCGCTCCTTCCAGGCAGGAATTCAATCCAATGAAAATGAGAGAGATCATGGCCCAAAATCTACCCATCTCATCTCCCATTTGACAGAAGGCGACCCTCGAAGGCCGTTCTTGGCTTTTTACATAAATTCAAAACCTCAGGACTTCCGATGATTTCCGACTTCTGCATGTGTCATTTGTTACTTACAGTCTATATTGTTGTATTTTCAGAGGCATCTTAAATCTAAAACTGTAAATTGATTAAATTTTAATTGATTTAGATAATGAATTAAATTACCCGATGTGTTTTTTTTAATTCTAGGTGCCTTAGATGAGGAGGAAGGAAAGGACCGCGAGGCCCTAGGAATAAAGGAGAAGCACTTGCTGAGGCATCGTGAACTCTTTCTTTCTCGACAAGTGGAGACGCTTCCTGCAACACAAATTCGTGGGAAATGTTCTGTGACGCTCCTGAACGAAACTGAAGCGCTCCAATCTTACCTGAACAAAGATGTAAGCCACGATAACCAAGCATTTCCAACTTGAGAAACTTTTGGACAGAAGTTGAGTTTAAACTCTTTTTTTACCTACGTAGGATACGTTTTTCTACTCTTTGGTCTACGACCCACAGCAGAAGACATTACTAGCCGACCGTGGCGAGATTCGCGTGGGGCAGCGGTATCAAGCTGAAGCACCAAAGTCGACTCTGAGAGAAGGTGAGCTTTGCATTATTGCATTATCATTTTCTTCAGACCGAAATTGCAATTTTGCAATCCATGTAACTCTTCTAGGAGAAACGGACGGGCGAAACCTTTGTGAGCTTGAAACTCTTGTCTGGCACCCTGACCACCAGTTGACGGATAAACAAATTGACCAGTTTTTAGTCATATCTCGTTCTGTTGGGACTTTTGCCAGGGCCCTAGATTGCTCCAGTTCTATCAAGCAGCCGAGTTTACACATGAGTGCTGCTGCCGCCTCAAGGGACGTTACTTTAGTGAGTGAATTTTGGATTTGACATTGAATACAAATTTTGGATTTGACATTGAATACAATAATATTGTTAATTGATGTTTGTTGTAGTTTCATGCTATGAATACTCTACACAAGAATAATTACGATCTTACCGAAGCCGTCTCAGATCTTGTACCTTCTACTGGGCCACTCCTATGTCGGGATGAAATTGAGGAGTGGTCCGCTTCAGAGGTAGGAATTATAAACCGTTAGTTTATTCATACTGGCGTAGTTTCTCTAAGGTAACCTCCGGAGAATTGATGCGTGGTTTGATTAATTTGTTGTATTTGTTCACAGGCTAATTTGTTTGAAGAGGCGTTAGAGAAGTATGGAAAGGACTTTCATGACATTCGATGCGACTATCTCCCCTGGAAAACGGCCAAGAATATTGTCGAGTACTACTACATGTGGAAAACTACCGACAGATATGTACAACAAAAACGCGTCAAAGCGGCCGAGAATGAGTCTAAACTTAAGCAAGTATATATTCCAAACTAGTAAGTTTATTTTCTGAATTTTTGCATTCCGGAAACGATTACGGTATTTGCTTGACCATGTCTTAAGACTCAATATTGGATTTGAGAATTTCTGTTGGTGTCTTCATGAAGCCCAGTCAGCCTTTATACACAGACTGATTTTACGGCAATGGTTTCAAAAATGCGTCTGTTTTTTTTTGTAGTAATAAACCCAATCCAGCTGCTCTAATGCCAATTGGAAATAGAATGGTGAATGGAAATAATGTTTCCGAGCCTCTTATTACGGGACAAACGTGTGAATCATGTTCTCGTAAGTAGCTTATAAACAATTCTTAAACATATCTGGATAAATGATTTTGATATTTCTTTGAATATTTTTCTTGGTCATGTATAGAAACTGCATCTGTGCAATGGTTTGCTTGGACCGGGCCTAGTGGTATACAAGCAAAATTATGTAGTAATTGTTGGAGCTATTGGAGAAAATATGGAGGAATGAAGCACCCTAATAAAATTTGTGAGGAAAATTATGGGAAAGTTCAAGTCAAGGCATTCGTCTTAAGTTCATTAGGCTCAAATTAATTTGTTTTGTTTGTGTTCTAGTTGATGGCGAAATGGAGATTAAGAAAATAAAGGGCCCTTCGTCCGAAGACGGAGATATTCAGCCACCGGACCGAACACCTGGTTTACTGCAACAACGCCTTCATAGATGTGCTGTACCGGGTTGTGGCAAGGTAAACCGAGCGACTCTGTGAAAGGTTTCGCTCTTTAAGCATTGACAGTTTGAGATGAAGCTTTCTAACAATTTATTCAGGATTTCAAAATGAAAAGTCAGTTGGCCCGCCATTATGCTACTTCCCATAATTTTGGAATGAGGACCGGTTCCCCGCGGCCTGTTATGAAAACACGAACTGCCTTCTACCTCCATACGACACCGATGACTCGAGTAGCGCGACGAATTTGCAGTGATATTCTGAGGCCGAGACATGCTTCACGATCTCCATTCTGGCCAATCAACGTCCTCTTGATTAAACAAGAATGTAAGGGGATGCGCATCAGTTAATTTACAATCCTGAATTAAGTCTCCGAATTGTAAAGGTTCATTTTGTAATTGTTAGGTCAACAACAAGTAATGGGAAGGTCGGCGGACGAGTTGAAGGCCCTTGTAACGAATAGAAGAAGAAAGTTAGTAAATGGTAGAGTATCTGAAATTGCACACAAGTTAGGACAAGGGATGCGAATAACTCCGGAATGGCTAATTCTCACGGACAAGTCAAAGTTACCTAGGCCTATCAAAGAAGCATATCCAAAACCTCCAAAAGCACCAGGTAACTATCATTTGACACTAGAAATTCAACCTCATGTTTAAGTATTTTTTATTTGGAGGCCTTATTTCTATTCCTTGTGTTTCCTGTATGTTTTACAGTTGAGCTTGCTTGTGGCCTTAAATTAACCAAATAATATTTTATATTTTACTTTCAGACGGTTCTCTTATTTATGAACGTGTTCCTGAGAAATTTGCCACGTTGCTCCCAGGGATGTTGTCACCAACTTCTTTATTAAAGAAACGTGGCTACGAAGAAATCAATGGGATCGACGGTAAATTACTTAGCTACAATATATGCAAAATGGTTTATAATGAAATGGATAATGGTATGTTTCGTTTTTCGTGTGCTTAGGACCCCCTTTAAAACGTATGACATGGGATATGCCAGAATCAGTAAATCATCCACACAGTCGTGATGGCTCACCCCACTCTCTTCCTTTCGCTGCTCAAGGTCTCCCTGCTGTTGGTACGACGCTCACTCTCAATGCTAGAGCAGTAGTGAACCATGTAAACGGGACAAAAGCTAAAGTAGCCACAGTTACCCGTATTGGGTCCAGAAAACAAATTATTTCCTGGATGGATGCTCCAGATGACCTTTACTTTTGCTCCACCGACCTTTCCAAGTATGTTTTACCCCTCATATTGAAAGACCATATCATGCATTATACGAATTATAAAGAGTCAGTTTAATAATTTACTTATTAGATTTGCCTTTATTTAATGTGATAAATGATATAATCAGAAGTTAAAAATTAATTTTTTCTGTAAATCTTGTTTAGAAAAATCCGAAGGACGCTGACATCGAATGAGATGCGGCGCTTGGCCCGTTCTCCATGTAAGAAAGTGATTACCAAAGGAATTCCAGAGTCGATGATGCCACGTCCAAGGATTGTCCCCCCGACGCCCGCGGCTCTATCCGTCTCTAACTTAGCTGCATCAATATCCAATCCAATCCTAGCTGATACCAAGGTTGTACCCGTATGGAGATCAATTTCACCCGCTGACACATCTTCGCCACATCACGACAGGCGCTGAGTGAAAAGCCAGTGCGCACCTTTAATTTTTAAGTTACTTCCACATCCTCCAAAGGACAATGTTTTAATCACGAAGGTGGAAGCTAAGATGGAAGTGTGATGATGAATGGAAACGCAGTGAAATTCCCTGATGAAGTTGTGATTCTCTAGGGTAGCAGTCTAAGCACGCATAACCAGTCCATCTGTTCTCCTGTTCAAATTTTCACTATATTAGGATAATTATATCGAAATACTAAACGTGTCTGTAATTCTCGACACTTTTTCTAAATGTTATATTGATTATTTACAAATTGTGTACATTTGTTCCTTTTATGGTTATTTTTTAATTTATAAATTGTGTAGAATACGCAACTGTTACTTGGAAACCTACAAGGAAATGGTTGGACAGAGGGTGTCCGTTTACTACACTGGTTTAAGTTACACTGCACATTAGCCTTACTTGAGTTTCCAAATCGGTTATTATGAAATGTAATTTACAGCAAACCTGTCACGGCTAACAACAATTATTTAGAACAGACACACGGAAAGTTCAAATTACAAATTTTTCCTCTTGAGTTTTGACGTTGTTAGAGTTTAGGAGTATCAGGAAACAGGCCAGAGTTCTGATCTTCATCGACCAAAAATTGTTCTAGTTAGAGGCTCACTCTCAGTATCAAAATCAAGATTTTTATTACCTTTTAAATCCTTTGACCGTCAAGCATCTTAAATTTAACAAACATTTTAGGATGCAAATGCAATGTAAATAAAATACCGGATACTTCTGAGAAGTAAAAATTGAACTTATTTCATTATTATCATGTTCAACTTCATGTTCATTAATTGGTTCAAACCTTTCATTTTTAGGAATAATCCAGGTTACTTCGCAGCTAGTTTCCATCTAGTTTCTTACGAAAAAAAAAACTAGTTGCAGTTTCCATTTTCTTGCAAAGTCCACTCAATATAATTCAAAAATTAAAATTAGAAGTGAACTTATTTCTTAATTGCATTGCATTTTTTTTGTAAGCTTTGTAGAATTTCGAAGATAGCATGTAAAATCTAAAAGTTTTTCAAAGTGATGCACTCGGAAATTTAAAAAAAAAACAGGTATCTTAATTTGAGACGTTGTTCGGTTTTGCGAGATACTTTAAACTAATCTTGATTGAAATTCATATAAAAAAAAAACTGGTTTAATTTTTGTCTATAACTAAACCTAACGAAATAGAAATAATGTTATTAATTATACCTTTCTTAGATTTTGAGTCTTCGAACATCTAAATGTACAATAAATAATTTTTTTTACTATTTTCCGTCTGTATTCACAAGTACTCGCCCCCATGAAAACAACTAATTTTTAAGGTAAAAGAGGGATGTTCTGCTCGAGATCATTTCTAAAGTAATTTAACTGGTTTGTTCCAGAAATAAGAGGAATATCGTTTTGGGGTGTTTTTCTGCCTTTGTTCCAATCCGTGGAACCAGTTTGCCAAAATCCGTCGACGCAGCTCAAACGCACGCCTGACGCTCTGTGAGGTCGACTAAGAATGCAAGTGCTCTACAATTGTTACCTCTTGCCTACAAAAAAGTGATCTTAAAAAAAGTGATCTTGGCCTTTAACTTATCCCACTTTATCCTTTTCCATCCCCCATCCATCTCTTCTTTCACTTCCTTTCCTCGAGCGAAGAGAAAAGGACGCCTTGATCTTGAGTCAATTTTTTGAAAACATTTTTTTTTCGAAATCCAAACAAGCGATAGTTAAAAAACACATAAGTTATAATAAAGAATTATTGAAAAAAAAACTTTCCTTGTGAGCAATTGGGTCTAGTGAGGCAGCACAATCATATTGTTCAGGTTTTGGACAGTAATTTCGGTCATTTATAACAGTTTGGAAGTCGATTCTTCAGATTCAAATTCTTCAATTCAGATTCCTTGTGCTGAAACAAGATATAGTTTTTTTTAAATGGAGAGCGAAAGTGCTTTTAAATTAATTGTTTTATTACTGGAACTGATTTCTACCGGAAGTGGATATGGCGTTGGCATCAATTACAATCAAGTCTACCATCAATCGTACTACCAGCAGAGGACAATAATTAGCCTCCTCGAAAATTCTGCCAGAGCATTGGAATTCAGGTAACAAAGAAATTAATTTCTAATGAATTTTAGTTTAATTAATTTAATTATTTTATTTTTCTAAGTTGGTATACTTAAGTTGTTTCAAAATAACTAATAGCTTGTAGGATAAAATCACGGTTCCACTATTTTAGCAAATGAAAATTCCCGGAAATTCCTACCTGGCTCATATTTCTTTTGCAAAAGACGAGCAAACAATCGAAGAAATTAAAGCCACTTTGTCTTTTCAACATATATTTTTTGCTAGATTTTACAATTTATAAGTTTAACATCATCATGTTTTTACTTATAATACAATTCTTGGGGGCCAAACAAATATTTCTGAACTATTTAAATAAGAAGTATATGTGATTTCTAGAAATAAAATAAATTAAAAACTAGTAATGAAAATGATGCTTAATTTCTTTCATTTTCTAATGAGATTTTTCCACTGAATGTGCTTTGCTGAATGTCGAATAATTTTGTTTAATTACAATAATAATTCAAGTTTGATTTTGTAAATTAGATGAGTTATTATTACAGAGCCCTTCGCTGTCCCAACATCCCCCCGGACTTGCTTCCAGTCTACCGCTTCCACCTAATCAGCCAGCGATGCTACGAAATAGGGTCGAGGGGCCCTTGCGGCTCGAACATGGTCTTTGTAAAGCAGCCCTTGACCTGGGCCGTGGGAAAATGCATCTGCAGACCACCGAGTCCCACCTCGACGGACGCTTTTCGACCCCTTATACATCACTTCGAGACCAATGGCTGCTACTTAGTGTATACGCAGGTAACAGGACTTTGTCGTCATCAATTGAAAATACACGCAAAGGTGTAGAGAGGTAGACAGTGGAGTCAGTTCATGACTCACAGTCACACAAGGTGCCTTTTAATTAGCACCTTAACTTTTAAAATTCTAGGGTTACTGCACTTCGGATAAGTGGCTAGTGCTCGACGAGCAGGAGCGTCCGCGCTGCGAGGTCAATCCTTGCAGGGCCGTTTCATCCATTTCCGAAAACGAAGTTGAGTTTCGGGAATTCGTGTCGCTCAACGGAACGTGCGCAGAAGTAGGGTCAGGATCAGACCTCTGTAGCCCAGGTCAAGTGGTCAGCTTCATGCAGAACGGAAGGCCCGGATGCGTCAACCTCACTTTGAACGACAACGAAATTAACTAGAGGTGAAAAAGGAAATATTCTAGGAAACTTAAGGGCCACAGATTGTTGTTTCTTCTCAGGTACACTCGTGTACCTGCTCACTGAAGCCTGGCAGCTCCTTGGAATTCGAGCTAATTAGTAATTCAAAAAAAACTTCTTAATAACAAAAATTAAGTGTACCTAACGTTTTTTTTGGGAATGATAGAACAAAGTACAGTGTATGGAAATTCCAATAAATCTAGAACAGAGGTATCTTTCCAACGATATAAATTAATTACACTATTTTCTAGGCCACAAGTACAGTACAGTACAACCATTATACTTAAAACTTTTACTGTAAGTTGACTCGTTTTGATTTATGAAGAACTTTATCAATAAAGGGACAATCATTTATAAAAAAAATCGATCATATCAATTCAAATGTTAATAAAAACCCATTTAGAATACTATGCTGTATAGATAAATACAATGTAGCATCAATTACTTTAAATAGAAAAGGCACTTTGAAAATTATTTTCACTATACGGTGTCCTTCACTGTTCGGCGTGTGGGATTCCGATGTCAATGGAAATTAACTTCTTGTAATTTAGGCAATTAATTTCTGAAAGCGTCTCAATAAGGGCATGAAAAATCTGTTTGTGATCCATTCTGAGAAAGGCTCTTCAAAACGTTATTAATCTTTCAATTGACAACCAAACACTCGTCTCAATTATCTCTCGTCCCGCACGACGTCCGAGAACCAAAACACTTTACAAATTGACAAACATAAGCCTCTCCGGAAGTAAAACGAAAAAAAGACATAACTTTACATATAGCGTCTCCATTTATAGTGGTAATCTGGCCTAAGCCAATTTTTCCAAGCCCCACACAACATGGCCTTGTAAGATCTTTGCGACGACACTATCCGAAACCTATCTCGTCCGCTGCGTCGCAGACGGACAAACTTCTAAGGTTCTTTACTATTCTAAAGAGCCAAAAGATTTTTGAAGAGTAAGCTCCAGACACGAACTTGTTACTATTTAAAAAAAAAATATTTTGACATTTGTACATTTTGAAATTCTGAAAGGTTTATTGAGAATATTCTAAATAAATTATTCAATATTAAAATTACATGTATACAAGCTATTTACTCTACAGAATTAAATGTAAAGGACGTTCAAACGGGTTTTGAGTTCGGAAACCTGAAAGTAAAAAAAAACTACCAATAAATCTTTAGCGCTAGTTACTGCTCTAAATTTAATTTTAGATTTTGCCAACAAAATAGATAAATACAGTCTGTACTAAAGTTTACTAAATGATAAGACAGGAACTAGGTTATAATGACTTACCAAAGTACTACATTTCGTAAAATTACCATAAAACCATGAATTCGAGTTACATTTTATGTTATAAAAAGTTAAGCGTCGAGGACTGGGGATGCAGCCATACAACAATACAGAGCTTAATAATTAAATTAGAGTAAAGGTGATCCTTTAGAATAAAAAAACGCTTCGGAATGACTCTTAGCCCATATCCAACATCTCTATTCTATATCACATTTCAGACCAAATTAAAAGCGTAAAAATCCGAGGCACTTGTGTATATTTGTGATCTAAAATCATTCGTTTTTTTATAGAGAATTAATTGGACAATTTTACCTGTGAATAAGAGTACGTTATATAGAAATTTGGTAAAGTGCACAAATTTAGAAAAAAAATCTTGAGATCCATCATCAATTCTCGGTGACATTTTCAAAACAGTAAAAATATGCATTTAGAACTGATAAATCGGCTTAGTTTTCTAGTTCCTGTGGAAAGCCATTCTCATCTGGAATTTCATCTGATGTAACTTTGGGCACTTCTTGAACTGAAGGACCGGATGACCTTTCAGAAATAACTTCTGCAGCAACGTTTGACTCTTGCGATGTCTCATCGGCAACTTCGGATGGGCTATTTCCCAGTCTTTTGCAAACTTTGACAATATTTCCCAGTATGCCGCTCAAAAGGTTGTATTCAATGACGACCCGGAGATGCGGGCCTACTCCTCTTGTTTCGTCTGTATCACTCGATGCACTAGGGCAAGGGCTGTTTCCAACTTCAATGATATCATCTTCTCCGTCATCATTCAAGCGACGTCTTTTGGGAGGACTTTCCACCTCACTTGAAACTATGGGTTGAAATAAGAATATAAATAATATAATATAATAAGATATACAAATAAACCCTTACGATTTTCCCCTTTAGATTGACGTAGTTTGTCGGCTGCGCAGGTTTTAACATGATCATAAAGTATCATAAGCGTCGAGGAGACTTCCGCTGTTGTAGGAGCGGGGGCTGGTAATGCGTTTTGTGGAACCGTTTTCCCAGGCGCATAAAGCAGAGACAACGTCTTGAGATCCGCAATCATTCGCAAAGCCAAATCTTCTAAATTTGTCATTTCTTTACTAACAACGTTTCGAAGATCAGTAACGATCATTGCAGCTGTTTTGGCCATCGAAGGCATCTTTGTTAACTTCTCGTAAATCTAAAATTAGGCCATTCAGAAATTCAAATAAACGTAATTTCGTTCATAGAAATTGCACGGCGCTGCGTAAGGATGACATACCATAGGAACAAAAGTCTTAAGGAATTTGTTGATAACTTCTTGATGCAAAGAGAGCCGTTCTTGCGTTAAAACCAATTCCACGTAGTCCGTAAAGTAGGAAGTGCTGACTAGTATTTGAACATATTTGCGGTCAATGCTCTAAAACATTCATGCAGAGAAATTATATAATTTTAAAACATACTCATAACTTAATATCTTAACTTAATACAACAATACATATTAGTCAATTAAAAAAATACTTTAAATAAGTGCAAGTAATCTGAATCAGGCCGTGGAGAATAACTCTGCTCTACATTCAGAAAATGTTACCTGCGATTTTCTAACCTCTGTCCAAAGTTTTGGAAAATGTGTCATGCGCAACGGAGCGGCCTCATAACCAATCATTGCACTTAACGTAACCAACTCCTGCGTAATAAAGTCCCTGAGAAAGGCGAAACGGCACATCAAGTCCACAAATACGTGATAGGGAGCATAAAATTCACGTAGCTGTTGGTCGTATTCCTCGTCAGATCCCTGTGGTATTAAAACCCAAATTAAGACTCCAACTTACTTAAGTAATTAAACAAAATGTCATTCAAATAAGTTTTTCTTTGTATTCGGACCTTGTATCCCCTGCTCGTGTCTCGGTTAAGATGGGGTATGGCCATTTGAAGCATGGGGCGGGGCGGTCTAACGGAAGGTTTTATTGTAACGCCATGAACATGGTGACTTCGCTTAGGAAAATTTGGACCAAGTGCAGGCCCCATGCCTGTATTCTGCACATCTTGGTAAGCAGAGTGACAGTGTATCATCAAGGGTACCAACGTTCTCAGAGTATCAACTGGCATCAGGTAGAGGAATTCAGTCATCGTCTCTAAAAATTGCAATACCACCACATATTTGAATATTTAAGCACAATAATATTTTGGCAACATGATACATTCTATTTTCATATTCCTTGCGGTTTTGAAACAATCTGCTCCAATAAGGTTAACAGGAACAATTTTCTTTCCAGTGTCTATCCCAATATATCGCTTTCTTGGGAAGCAGTGTATACCATTACTTAATTAAGTTTTGAACTAGGCTACACGCTTATTAGTACTAACCTATGGCAGCTGCTCGTAGATCAGCATTATTGTAGGTGTTTAGAAAAGTGGCAAGTTTTCGGAGGACTTCAGGCCACTCTTTGGTGGAGGAAATGAGCTTCTGAATTTGAATAACTTCGTTGGAACCATAAATCTGAATCGCGTTTGGCACCTCTCTCGTTCGGAAGTTATGCAGAATACCAGTAATTAGATTCAAAAGATCAACAATTTCCCCAGTAACGTGACAAGCGGTAGCCTCATGATGCATTGTATGCAGACTATGTAGAGCCTACAATTTTATAGTAATGTAAGTGATTGTTTCTACGTTATAATTCTCATCGTATAAATTCGGTATTAAAAAAAAACACAAATTGCATGCAAATGCAATCAAACTCACATCAAACAGTAGGTTGAGACCATTATGTGCCACAACGTATAGTCGATCATCAAATGTTTCCACCAAAATTCTGAAAGCTGAGATTAAGGTTGTCCAATTGGAACGGCCATCCAGGACCTGAAGATACAACTGCAGAGTTCCACGCTTGAAAATCATAATTTCTTCAATTTCTTGATCCGTTGCATCATTGTGACGGGAAACGAATATTTTCATTAATTTCAACAACTCTTCCACGGCCTGCAAAAAGTACTTGATTATGTTCCAATTCTTACTCTTGCATTCGTGGTCTTAGAATTTAGAAAATATGCTGGAATACCGCAGGATACAGAGACGGAAAAGGACTTATATTCTTAAATGCCCAACTCATGTTTTGATGGCGTGCCAACTGACTAGCAAATTGCCGAGACGATTGGCAACATATTCGCAGAATTGCATAATAGGCAGGTAACATAGTCCTGTTGAACATCACAACTTCCTGCTCGTCATGATCAGCCCTAAAATAGAAAATATTCAATTAATTTCAACGATTTAAAACAGGTTGTAGCCCTAATTGGTTCTATCTTCCAAACAATTACAAGATGTAGTTGAAGGCAATGTGCGTTTTGATAACAGGACTCTGTAGAATTCTCTGAACATTTTCAGGACAATCAATGAGAACGTGGTGCCAAAAGAGGAGCAGAGACTGTTTATTATGATGACAAGAAATTGGAGGCTCAGATAATTTCGGATGAAATAAGTTCCACAAATCCAGGAAATGTTGACCAAACTACAAAAACAAAGGCATACAACACAAGTAAAAGGAAATAAAATGCACAATTTAAAACTTACTAGTAGTCTCTCAGTTTTGGAAATGGTAAAATACGTGAGGACGGCAAAGTAGCCAGTAAGTTTTGTTGTTCCATGCATTGTGGGGTCCGTGTAGTGTTTCGCAGGTTTAAGCAAGTTTAGCAGGCGGACGTAAATCTTAAATAAATATATTCTTTCAATTTACCAACTCCCAGAATTGGATCTGTAAAGAATATTGAATTCCTTCTACCATATGCAAAATATTTATGGCCTCCGGACTCAGAGAAAATGTTTCCCGACAATGATGTGCGGTGTACATTTTTGCGCCACGAAAACCTTGACGAAAGGCTTGGTTTGGTACGAGTGATACAAGAAGTGCGGCAGCACCTAATTGATTCATCATTTTAAGCGTTTTGAAATTACACCTAGAACAAAGCAAGTCTTATTTCGCTAACCATTTCTGACTCGTTGCTGTGAATGGTTTAGTAGAAAATTTTCAGTCCAGGTTACCATCGTATCGAGGCACCAGGCTTGAACTGTCTTATTTCTTGGTACCTGAGAATTACCGAATGTGTAAAGGTAAAAAAAAATTCACTCATCGTTAGATTGAGAACTTTCTTTTAACTGCTTGTCACCTGAGATGCTAGCCATTCAAGCGTTGGATAAGCACACACCTCTGCTACGTACAAAATATTGGCTAGGATTAAATCAGTAAATGGCGGCATCCCTGGCGGCATTCCTCCCAATTCTGCAAGCAAGCTCAATATTTTGAAGAACGGATTGGAAATCTAAATCATAAAGACGGTTTTTAATTATTATTCCAGTTTCACTTTGGATTCAGTTAAAAAAAATTATTTGTGATTGGGACCTCAGGGTGTTTTCCAATAGCGCTAATAATAGCTCCAACAATGTCCCTTGCCAAAGGTTCGTTCCAGCGGCAGAGGGAAAAAATCATGTTGCGTGTGCTCTGCAAATTAATTCCATCTCGAATTTGTTGTAGAATAAATTGGAACCTCTGCAAACACAAAAGAAAAAACAAAATTAGTTACAGAAACGGCATGAACCTCTTTACGAATGGTCGCAATAGTATTATTACTTGATCATGCGCTCCCTTTACGTTTCCTGTGAGAGAGTTAACATCATTTGGTGACAACTTGAGGTGATTGGTTTCATCACGTGACTTTTCAACCAGAATTGCCACCAGCGCAATCATTTTCTCCAGGGAACCCACTTTGTTCTTTTCTGCCGGAATACACACAACTTCCTCCTCCTCTTCCTCTTCTTCACTTCCATGTTCCATCTGAGAAAAAATTAAAATTAAATTGTCCTGTAAACTAAATCAAATAGAATTCTTTATTTACCGATTCCTCTTTCTTTCCCAAATAGAAATTCACCATTATAGTAATAGCTTCCATGTTGATAAGAAAAAGACATTCCTCGTCACCCAACTTGCTGAAGTCGTGCAGAAGAGTAAAATATTCAGTTAAATTCTTCAAATACGGTTTAGCTCCGTGTTCCAACTAATTAGTAATGTAAATGTTCACATTATAGTTAAACATTTAGAAGAAGTAGATTTATATTTTGTTTACCAAAGAAAGCAGTCTTTTGATGAATCTTGTGATGCATGAGAAATTAGTATATTCAGCTAACGTAAGTGCATCTGGATCACCTGGTTGGTCCACAAAAGGTTTTGGATACAACTGGGACACCGGCCGAGCCCGACTATAATGGAATAAGCCATTAATACTTAGAAGTTACGTATCGTAAATGTATGAATTAGATATCGGGTTGAGTTAGGTATTATTGGGAACCACCAAATTACATAAGATATAAGCCAACTAAAAGAGAAAGTGGGAATAATAAATACAATTATTTCGTCCGACGACGTTGAAAGTTTGTGAATGAATTTTAAGACTATTTTAATTAGTCCAATCGAAGAGTAAGTAATTAAGTGTTCCATACCTCACTTGCTGCACATCATGAATACAGAGTCTCTGAAACATTTGTCGAACAATTTGGTTGGAACATTTTAGTAGGATTTGCACTAGCCACCAATCAGTCTCTCCCATGTGATCTAGGAACCATGCTGCCGCAGACTGCGAGGCCGATAGCTGTTTGGTGAGATGTTCCACCCACTGGACCATTGTGGGCTTCTCCTTGGCATGAATAAAGGTCTCCAGAAAGAAGGTCACGGACAACTTTGCAGCTAGAAGTGAAACGTCCTCCTGAGCTACAAGCGACTGCGGAATGTACCCACACACTTGCCACATAAAACTGAAACATATAACATTCATTTGCAAAAATTATTGATCGCAATAACTCAGTTCACATTAAATGGAAGTCAATTTTTAAATATCTAAATTAACTTACTTGAAGTATGTATGCTCAAAAATGTTTTTATCCCTCAGAAAATGGGTATTATCTTGCCAAATCCAATCTTCGAGTTCCTTGTTTAGCTCAAGCGTTTGAGTAGGTACGATTTGTGACTGATGCTGTCGCTGGGAGGAACCACCGGGAAGGGAGGGAACCAAAAGTCCCTCCCCAGGTATTAATTGTGCCGAGGATGTGCGTCTCTCATAAAATAACATGTATGCGCTATTAGTCTTCTCAAAACTGAAGTCCATAAACTTGTCAGTCACAGAATCATATGTCTTTGTCTATTGCAATAAACAGCGTAAACCTTAAACCAATTTCCAATTTTCTCATGCTTAAAAGAATGACAACACTTACGCTCATTTCGCCACCAAAACACTCTGAAGCTATTTGATTTGGATCAAAGGGTTTGACTTCAGCATCATTGAACAAATACCACTTATCCTTGTTAGGTGGAACTCTGTCCCGAATAAATGAGTAGTAGTGTCCTCCGTCGGCAGTTCCAGTATGAACCGTAACGCCAATTAAATCATACTCAAGGCATTCTTCCTCTTCGTTTTCAGTGTCTTGACCAGCATTCGCTTCGTCGTCTTCCTCCTTCCTGGAAGCTAGTCGTTTCATCTTTTCCTCTGAAACAGCCAGAGTGAGTGAGAAAGTGCTACACTGCAAATATATTAAACACAATAAAATTGAAATTTTACCCAGATACTGCTGTGGCATTAGGGTTTTCTCGACGTATCCAGACATATCAAGATGCAAAGGAAACGAAAAATGCGTGTTTACTTTCTCCTTCATCATCGTAATCATATTGAAAGTGTAGCGCATAGTATTGAAGCAAAGAATTTTAGGAAGT
The DNA here is from genome assembly GCA_021029175.1 of Bilobella aurantiaca. Classification (NCBI taxonomy): domain Eukaryota; kingdom Metazoa; phylum Arthropoda; class Collembola; order Poduromorpha; family Neanuridae; genus Bilobella; species Bilobella aurantiaca. Next base: position 15,086 of record VYYI01000302.1, on the reverse strand, counting down.
TTCTTGAAACATGCTCTTTTCTCAGCCCGGACCTTCTTTCCGCATTGAGAGCAAGTATACATGTTGTCACCCTCCAACGTGTCTTTAACCTAAACAAAATGAATATACGTATCTTCATAAAAGTGCCGACACATTACGATAGTGAATCGCATTTACCGTAACTTCATTGAGTGAGTCATACAGTGAGCGCATATCGGAAACCTGACATCGCACTGTATAAAATTCTTCGAGCGTTCGGCTTACATGAGGACAATCCTAAAAGTCGTGTAAAAATATAGACACAACTTTACCAAAATTCTCTGTCGTTAACTTTAGTTCATAGAAGTAGAAGTTCAGTAAATTTACACAAACTGGCACGAATGAGCTTACGAGAGAAACGACGTTGTTACTTGTGACTCCGCAAAATAATGTTTTAATTAACTTCTGCAACTCCGGGGTCATTTCTTCTAGCTTCGAAACAAGGTCAATAAAAAATTCAGCCATGTCCTTCTGTTCTCCAGTATTTAGAGGCTGATGGTCCATTTGGTAAACTTTGCAAAAACTGCGAGGATTATATGCCTTCCGCTCACTCTCCTAAAATTAGTAAATGTGCATTGAGTCGTTAAAAATGTTGTAATACAAGCTCCAGAAAATTGAAAAACACAATAGCAATGGAAAATAACTCATCCATGAAAAAAAAATCCAAATGTAGCTTAATCTTTTCATTACCATTAAGTAAGCAAACATTCTCTGCAGCTCCCGAAGCGTTTGTTCATGTTTGCTCTGTTGATAGAACTTTGCTCCCAGAATTGAAGCCCTCGCTTGCGGCATCATGTACAAATGTTGCATGCATGATGCCATGTAGCAGGTTGCTCCAAGGTTGGTCAACCCAACGTAACCGCAGGATGACCGTCCATCTTCATGTGGCCAGTAATCCCATCCGTATGGACTATGCGAATCTTTACAGAGCAAATAACATTGATTTCAAGTTGTTAATTCAGTAATTACACGATAACATTATCGTAAATTACATGGCTGGTGTTGACCCAGAAGAAGATTTTGGAGAAGATAGTAATTTTGAACGGCTTGTCTTGTCATTTCTGTTAGTAAATCGAAAGCTGCTGATCTGCAAGGCAGTGACTTACACTTCGGAAGATATCGCATTTGTGGAGAGGGCAGGGCAAAGATGCAATCAAAAATCTGACAACAAAGAGCGGACCATCAGTGAGTGCAAAATTAGGTAATATTGTTTTAGATACCTGTTTCAAAAAATCTTGTCCATCTTTGCTCATTTTAAATGGTGGATTATGCTTCATCACAACAGTACAAGTTGTTAGGAGACCCACAAGTGCGTCATCCGTCACTGTATTATGCCTTGTTTCGTAGTACTCCCTGCCAATAATAGCTTTACTCAGAGTGCAAGCCAACCCATCCAGATCGATTACGCAAGCATCTGGATTCTCAAAACTTTCTGCGTGCGACAAATCAAAATGTTAAGTTCACAGTTGAATTTAACTTACTTTTTATACTAATTACCTTTTACAAAATCCTCCTCTAAGCAATCCAATAGTCTTCCCAGTAACCAAAAATAGTCTCGACAAGCTGGACCATACGGTTCCTTTCCTTCTTCGTAGGTCGGGATTTGCACCTAATTTGAAACATTTATTTGAACAAATGTGCAAATTAGTAGTTTAAATTGATTACCTCTTGTTTCTGCTGTGGTTTGATGGCGAGAGAGGCCTTGAGGCACTGGAGAAGGTAACTAATGAGTTCTGGAGCGTAAGGTGTTCCTGTCTTTCCATCTGAAGAAATGCCAAGACACAATCTGTAAAGCCCTGTACAAACTTCACGACGCACGGCGGGCTCCGGATCCTCCAGAACCAGTCGCCGGAGCCAATGAGCAAACTCAGGTTGAGAGTAGAGCGCCACTTTGACTTCATCCTGGGAAAAGGCCCAACATACCAAGAGCGCCATGGCATAGTGCACCACCTTTAATTAAAATCACCTTAGTATAAACAATTGCATACAAATATAACTGTAAGTTAAAAACTAACTTGTGCACGCCCCCAAAATCCAGTCTTGTAATGATTTGGATCTCGTGGAAGAGAAGAAGTTTCAAAAATATTTGTTAAACGGGCCATAACTTGACCAACGTCCATCATGGCCAACATAGTCTGGAATTAATCAAATTCATACAAACAATGAACAAAATTTGTTCAAAAGGAAACTTCCGAAATGCGATTACCTCGTTGAGCCGTGGAATCGGAGATTTGTCGTTTGAGCATTTCCTTCGTTTGGCCTTTTTCCGAGAAATTTCGTTGACATCATACAGCTGCTCATTGAGAAAATCAGTGTCCTCACTCATGATACCCAAAAAGCAGAGAATTTTTAGCAGAGATGCCAAGCAGTCTTGTTTCCACTCACTCCAGTCACCGCCTTCCGTTGTTTCTAGTACACCTTTAGGAATTCATTAATAAAAATTAAATCATTCTGAATCAAATAAAATGTATCTGATATTTATTTGTATTGCAGGCTTACCAGAGGCAAAAATGTCAAACAAATGACGCAGTCCACCACGTTCCACAAAATGTTGACGCCAGGCCACGGAATCTGTTATTCCAGTACCGTTTGATCCCGCCTTACCGAACAAATATTTGTTTAAAAACAACAGACTTCAGAATTTTCGCGAAACGGTAAGTGAAAATTATCTCACATTATTAATTTTTGAGGGACTGTTCTTGACGAGCGCTTCAACGATGTAGAGGGAGTACATGAGTTTTTGAGGAGAAGCGGGATCGAGCAGAGTTCGAAATGAGTTCTCTTCAGTTTGCATCGAATTTGCAATTCCTTCGTGAATTGACGTATTGGTGGGAAGAAGCATCAGAATGTCCCAAACTCTACGTGACAAAACTTGTCCTTTAGTGTGTGGTTGCGATTCCTAGTTATAATAGCATATACACAAATTAGAAATTGGATTTCGGAATACACACCAAACTTACATAAATCATTATAAATAAACTTTTATATAAATTATGGAACTCTTACACCTGATCGATCGGAAGTTTTGAGAGCTGCCAAAGATTGAGTTAGAGAAAACAGTTGCTCAAAGTAACGCATCTGTAGAAGGAGGGTTACAGGTAACTTGTCTCTCGGCGGCGGAGGAAGGGAAGATGAGTATTCTACCGAATCCCTTTTCTTATGGGATCGACCAGCTCCCGGAGAAACGTACACAAGCTATCAAGAGAAAATTATTCATCTTAGAATTATGACTGGCTACAAACACATGTATCGTTCAAAACTTAAGTGAATTGACGGTGCTCTTAAAGCAGAGATAATATTATTACCTGCATATCCTTAATTGGTACCTCACTGATACATTTTTCATCATACTCTGCCGAAAGCTCAATCCCATTCGTAATCATTCGAATTGGACCTTCCGTGAGAAGGGAACCTAAAACTGGGGTTGCAGAATTCTTATCGACAACCGTGTTTCCCTTATCCTAAAAATAAAAATATTTTAATCACTTTAGAATGAAAAGATTAAGAAACAAAAGCAATATTCTAGTCTTGGAAAATGTTCTGGAGTGCTACTTTAACTAGCCTGTAAACTCTCCCACCATTTGACAACTTCAGCCCTCAGATCGGCAACATAATCAGTGGATTGTAGTTCCAGCGTTGCTTTTTCCAACCAACCGGCAGCTTGCATCAACACTTTGATGGGTACGGCACCCTTTTCGCCAACCAGCTGTGCATGGCTCCCAACCCAGCTACCCTCCAAAGACCATTTCCGCAAATGATAGGCATACCTACAAAATTAAAATTTTCAATTGATGAATTGTTGACTTCCATAAAAGAAACAAGTCAACAAGTGAGACATTTCAGAACAAATTCACACAAGCTAAGTTTCCTCAATATTATGAAAATTGAATTTATAACTTCACGAATACACCCAAATTTAAAATTTCGTTTTACCTTCTCCTGAATGTTTCCAAATGTGTTTTGAGAAGCAACAGGGCTCTCTGGATGCGAAGAAGTGGTGCTTCGTCTGATGGGGTACAATGAACCAATTCCTCCGTAGCTTCAGCCAAGTGGCTCATGCAGCGCTGAATAAATTCGTCCTCCTTTTCCAACTGACGACTAATGTAGTAACCATTCAGGTATTGGATAGCAGTCATGCTCACATCTGTAGATCGCACAAAACGATATAACTGAGACTTTTAGGCTATAGTTAAGACTTGGCAGAGCTTATACAAGATTTAACTAACCAGTTCTGTGAGCACAAAGTGCTATCTTCCATAGGTAGTCCATGCTGGCAGCGGCTGCCTCAATATCCTGTTCTCCAGCGGACCTTGCGATGGAACAAAGTTGTTGAAAGAGAGTTAGTGCATGCATGGTCACCGTCTCTGGTGGCAGGGATGGTAATTTCTTAATGAAAATATGACGAAGGGCTTCCGCAGAGAGAGCATGCTGCTCTCGCATTCTGACTTGCCCTGACATCCAAATAAATAGGTCATCCGCCGATCGCTGATCCGTAGCCAAGCAATCCCAGAGAATATCCAAATGCTCAATGCTCAACCTGTAAGATAACAATTTAATTGAAATTAAATAAAATATTAGTTTAAATTTTTAAGGAAAAATATAGTTAGAATTCAAAGTTAGTGTTATATACCGGAAATCTTCCGGAGAAGTCATACTGGCAAAAAGCACGGAAAGGAACTCAAAGCGAACTTGCAAATGTGCCTGGTACGGAAACGGAAACCAGACAGTATCATGCTGCTTGAATATTTTCAAATTCTCAAAGAACTTGTCACGCATTTGAAATTCTCGATCTACCCACATCGTCATCTACACCAATAAATCGGTTATGATAGGCTAATGTGAAAATTTAATTTGATACAAATTTACTTGATATGTTTCAGTCGTTCGTGGCTGTGGATAGCAGGACAAGAGTTTTGGTAGAAGGCGAAGAGAAATAACAATTGACCTGAAAATATTGAGTACATTTTAACATTGACAGGGCTAAAGTTTAAAATACTGTATAAACTTGAAGTACACACTTATTCTCAGTTAGATTTTGAATACAACCCTCAATGAACTTGAACTTAATTCGCTTGTCACTATTGTAACAAAGAAGTGTAGAAAGGGCTTTCTGAACCTCAAGGGCAAGCCCTTCGGGAAGTTGAGTCTAAAACGCAACAAAATTGAATAAATTAGTGACTCAACAACTTCGGACGCACGAGATTTCTTGCTTAATGCTGAAGTATAAATTGACGCGACATACAATTTTATCGTCCTGGATTAGGTCCCATAAAATAGTTTGTCCCGGAGAACACACGTCGTCAATTTGAAAATTAAATCCATTTGAAGAAATTGCCCTTCGACGACGATTGAACGGTCTAACTGGCCTAGGGCCAAACATGGGACCAATGCCAGTAAGCCGGACCTGAAACAGACGCGATATAAATGAACTATAAACAAGTTTGGCTCCTGCTCTTTCTTAAAAATTATGACATTGAAATTGACTAATTATTAAAAATTCCTTTAGTAAACAATTACGGTATCTCCACTTCGAGCAGCAAGCTCAGCTAATTGGTTCTGCGAGAGGTTCTGCATAATTTCATCCTCACAAATTGACTCTTCCCCATCAAAATCTGCCATGTTTTTCTCGGACTTCGTACTCATGCGCGAAGAATAACTTCCACCGTCACTATTAGCATTCAAGTTTGGCACAATTTCCTGAATCATGGGGGAGGACTCTGTCATTTGAACCAGGTTACTGAGCTCGTGCATAACTGCATTTGGTTCCAAGAGATCTTGTTCCGGTACACTTCCAGTGCCACTTCCAGAACTCAACTCCATTTTAGTGGCTATACTGGAATCATTTTCCTTGTCACTTGAAGCAGTTGCCTGAACAGGATCCTCCGTGGAAATGCCTAAACGAGTCACATCTCCGGCTAGAACAGGACTACCGCCAGCAACCGCTCCCAAATTGTCCAGTGACCCTTCCTGTGATTTGCTTTTGCTTTTACGGCGACGAAGAACACGTCGACGCCGACTCTTGTTTTGAGAATCTTCGGCCCCAGATTTTTCTGCATCAGCGTCCGAATCACTATGGGACTCCACGTAGCCCGAAGAACTTACTTGCGTAGTCTCAGCATCCTGGTCTTCAGACTTACCACTATCGCCACTAATTTCTACCGAATCGTCGTCCGAACTCTCTTCGGCAACGACTCGGGCCAAATGTCGAAGTCTGGCCTGGGAGATACGACTACCAATACGGAGTTTAGTAGTTGGACCAGCGTCCTCTCCCACCTAAGCGAGGAACCATGTTACACGTGTCAAGAACTCGAGGCAGTTGCAGGGGCTAGAATCAAATAAACCGTTTTTAACAATAAGACGAACAAAGAAAAGCGAAGTTACGGACAACGGCAGTTTCTCCCGAATTTAGTTAGTCCGTTAAATTAAAACTGCAATGACAAGCTTGCTAACGAGCTTGTTGAATGTTTTATGCTAAAACTTCTTTCCACGCAGGTTGAAAATGGTGAATGGGAGATGGGATTTAAATAATTTAATGAGGATCTATTAGTAAACACAAGTTGTACAAGTAAATAATAATGTACCTGAATTTCGTCTTCAGACTGACTTCCGCCAATGCTAACAGAATTTTCACTCGAGCTTTCAACTAAATTACTCATCTGCCTCAAGCGTTGTGTATATTTCGTAGGAGCAGCAGCAAGCCCTGGAGAATCGACAGAAACAGCAGCATTGTTCCACATAAATTTGGTCAAATTCGAAGTGAGCACCAAACTCTACAAAAAGTACACGAACAAAATTGAAAAAAAAAAGTTGCAGTTATATTATAAATAATGTTTCAGTTTCATGTGAAATCTTACCGCTTCTGTGTGATCTTTGGGCTCCAGCTTAATTAGTAAGTCTCTCAAATGAAGGATCAAACTTGGTTCCAAGTTACCAATGAGCATGGAGAGCACGTCATACACGGTGCGCGAGCAGTGTTTAAGCTGTGCTGCGGTCCACATTATGTCTATGTGATCCTTGCTCACCTTTCCCTCAATGGCCAAATAATTAAGCAGGGTATTACTCTGCTTGATCACTTCCACGTGCAAATTGGGGCCAAACATGTGTTCCAGAATTTGGTTATCGATTAACCTTCAATGGTAAAATAATTATGTAAACCGTTTCTGAACGAAGACTAATTTTACAAACAAAAAGGAGTAAAGAAGCTCATCACACCAAAGGTTAAGTTGATGGTCGAGACTATCCGAGTCAAGAATGCTTTCGGAATTGAGGAGTTCATTGAGAAGGTTAATATGGTTGGTAATTTGGGTTACACCAGACAGTCTCATTGTCAACGTGGAACTTAAAAAATACTTGAAGGCCAGATCTAGTCCGTCTCGATCGAATGACATGTGGGCGTCTATTGGGTCTTTAACAGCAGTCCAAATAAATTCTGTGCAGATTAATTACATGATTTAAAATAACGTTTTCGAATAATCTTTACGAGTTAACTTTGTTACAGAGAAGAATAACTAAACATAGTTCTCGCAAATTCTCACCATTCATATTCCTGGCGGATGTAGTCTTTAGCTCAGTGTCTACGAGTTTATTGAGGTAGGCAAGTACACTGGATCGGAAAGGAACAAAAAAGTTGAGTAGCGCAGGAAAATTGAGCCACGCCTTGACAGTTGTAGCGAGCCCAACAACCATATTTACTAAATGAAGCGGTAATGTTTCCGGTGTTTGGTTTTTTATGAACTGTTGCAAAGCAACAAGACCTCCATTCTGATTTCATTAAAAAATAGTTAATACTCAAAATGAACGTAGTACTTTCGTAAAACTTTACCTTGCAAAATAATGTCACATTGCGATAGAGGTATGGCGAGACGTCTGGTTCGTTTAATTCACAAAAGAGTCCGAAAGACTGGATTTCTTGCTGAGAGATTTCCTCGGCTCGAATTTGAAGGTGCTGCTTGAATGCTACGTAAGTTTGAAAACTGCTCTGAAACACCTTTGCAACAAAGTGAATGAGCTTTTCCTTTTCATCAATATCCCAAACCCATTTAGGAATATGTTCCACTTCTTTCTCTTCTGGCGTAACCACTTCACTGCCATCATTCTCCAATAATTCCGTACGTAGATTTGGATCGGCGTTAGGTTTATCATGGTAGTGTTGAAGTATTTCCACAGAAACTAGAATAAGAACTTGGAGTGCCCAGTTGTAGCGTTCAAAGTTCTTGCTATCACGGAAACAGCAAGTACACTGGCGCTGAGTCCATGACTGCATATACAGGATCACAGTCTCTATTTCTTCTCGGCTGATATTGATGTCCTCAATGCATGTAAGCTGCAATCTTTTTGTATCGTCTGAAAATCGATTTTACTCGTGAAAAAATGTTTTTTACGTATTCAGTTGCAAAACTTACATGACTGCAGAAGCGAAGTAAATTCCATACAGCAGTCACAAATCTTTCCATTTCCCATGTTGATGTTGATGACAGCCCAACTTTCAACAAGACCTATGTAAATGTAGATATAACAGAACACATTTTGTAAGTTGTTGTGAGGCCTATAGTTAATTAACTAATTGATCCATTGGTCAACTGTTAATTGACTAATCAGCTGTGTTGTAACTCTTCGTCTAGCTAAAGTAACAACTTAAATCAGCTGACTTGGCAGCTGAGGTGCCGCTGGTGCTACTTCTATCTACCTGAAGCCTTAATTGGCAATACTTGTACCATGATGTCAAAGGTCATCGTGCACACCCTACCTTGTTCTAGTGACGGAATATTTTGGGCTGTTCTGTCCGTTTCTCAAACGTTGAACAATTCAGTTCCCAGTGTCGCTAGCGTCCGCGGCGAAATGAAGGTGACGCCCTACTTGACATCATAAGTACGTAATTGACAGATGCAGCAATCTTATGATGGAAGTTAATTAATTGCAATTAATTCACGAGCAATATTTTAATTAATTAAGAGGAGACTTTGACAAAGAGTTCACCAGAACCAGGTGTCGGCAAATTCCAGAGAGCTGCGACTGCGAGATGCTCAACTTAACTTTGAGTTTGTCATTTATTTTCCAGATTTCAATTTTGAAAATCCCGCCCATCAAACTGGCATTTTAGAACAATAATTTTTAGAGATGTCTCGAAACAGAAGTTAGCGAAATGTTTTACTTAAAACAATAGGACATTACTTTTTACACCATTTCCTTTGGAACCAGCCTTCTTCAACTCTTAGGAGGTTTGAAATCGACGAGTTAATTAAATTATTATGTTTTAGTTTTAAATTTTAATTGAATGATTAAATTATTAATTAAAAAAGTTATGAAAGGATGATAGTAAGAACCGGCAGAAACCATGATAGTTGATGTTTGTTTAGTGTCCAAGAGGTGCGCACTGCTTGATAAAATAGATGTCAAACGGCTGCACTCTCCCAGTTTATCTCTGACCTTCGCTCGGTAAACATCTCCAGCACAAAAGCAGAGTAACCTCATTTGACCTCTAAATTCTAAATTAGTCTATTCCTGACTCTTCTAATTACTTGATCCTGTCTCATTCCAACGCACTAAAGATGTGTGGCAGCGTAAGTCCATCAATTAGTTTAATACATAAAACAATGGGTCGTTCGTTGGACACTCGAAAATGTTGACCTCATTTGACCTTTCAGTGTGGCGGACGTAGTGGATCCCAGAACATGGCTCTGGCTTCTCCAGCTTGCAATCCTTGCATGTGGTAATTGTCTTCCTTTTCAATTCAATTCCTTTTCGTTCATTTCATTTACGTAACAAATAACTCCATTTATTTTTCTGTCTTTCTAGCCCTCCCCCATGTTATCCGCGATGCGTAAGTACCCACGATTTAGGTCATGCAACGACCTTTTACCTTTCTGTTGAAGCATTAGTAGATCATAATTAATTGATCTTTGTTAGCCCCCATGCTGCGGACGCGGTGGGTCGTCCGGTGGCAAAATCCCGAGAGTATGTGTAAGTGTAGCAGATTTTAGCAAAACTGTCAGATCCTTTCTCCTGACTTCAACTAACGCTATTTTGATCCTCAGCCTCCTTCATGTTGCAGTCAGCCGATTACGCTCAACGCAATTATCTGCAGCGATCCGTATGAGTGTTCGCCCTCCCCCATGAGAGTTCCTTTACATATTTGCGGATTTGCAACAAGTAAGGACCAAGTGGGTTCTTCGGTCAATGACTCTTTGTAACCTCGTGCCTCTTGTTTATTTCAGAACCTGGTGGTGGTTGTGGCGGATGCTGCTGAGAACACCAGCCAAGGCATTGACCTCTCCCTGTAACGCACTCCTTCCTTGACCTTACTTCCCTTGAAGCTCTCACGAAGGGTTATGGCCAATCTAACTTAACGACGTACTCAATGAATTACGATTGAACTCCCGTTTCACTTCAAACTTTTTACAAATAACGAAATAAAGGTCATCTCATCAACGCAACTATATTTTGTGCGATTTATTTCGAGTTCATTTCGTGAAATGTGAAATGACTTAAGTTTAATATTGTGGTATGAGTAGGTAACAGCGTTAAGAATACTTGGATTTATGTGACGACGTGATAGGCAGGGTTGAATTCCTTTATGGTCTCCGCTTCCACACTGAGCTGCCCTTCGGCACCCTTGAGTCCAACCTGTCCGAGGAAGTCGCTGACGGTCTGCTTGTACTCGTCCGGGTGTCTCTGCATGTGGCCAACATGCGGCGTGTTGGGCCAAATTTTGGTCGTCACTGGAATGGCCTTGTTGGCCACCCAAACGGACTGGACAGCCTGGATGACGCTCATGGGAGAAATTGGATCGTTTTCTGAGTTGAGGAAGAGCGCAGGCGCGACGATAGGAGAATTGTAGAAATACTCATGGGCAACAAAGTAGTGCTTCGTGGAAATGGGCTCCATGACTTTCATGTGAAGGTCGATGTAGTCCTTCAGCAACTTCTGTGGAATTCGTGACTTGGGAAACACTGATTTGGACACACCGATTGCTGTGCCCTGGACATCTGTAACAAAAAGACACTGAATTTATTATTTCATGAATTTAGAGAAAATCCCGTTTTCTAAATAGCACAAGATGTAGTCCATTTTGTATGCAAGTTACCTACGACGGAGTCCCATATCTGAGCCACCATTTTTTGAAAGGTGGGTCCATACTCTGCTGGATTGTCCTGAGCTACTCGCAGCATTTGCCCGAATACGTATCCACCCACAGAGAATCCATGAATAACGGATTTTGGGTGGTTGCTTCTGCGGAGGAGGGGCATGAGTTCAGTTTCTACAATTTGATTGGCTCTCGTAGGAAGGAGGAGTTGTGTTGGCGTGATGCGTACTGTGAGCACGTCGAAGCCTTTGTTCAGGTAGAAATTAGCGTACTTGTTCACAGCGTTATTTTTGGCCATTAGCCAGCAGAGAAGAATGGAGAGGGGACGCTGCGTGGGTTGTTCCCAGTGGGCCGCCTTTGTCTTTGCCCCACTTGGTGGGTCGCTGTTGGTCAGATAGGCAATAGTGGGGCTGAGCTGCTTGGTCGTCAAAGACCGTGTAAGCGGGTGGAAGACGCCAAGGTGCTGCGCGCTTCCGCTCCTCCAAAGCGCCTTGGACAGGGTGGACGTCGACATTGCTCTACTCTAAAAACGACACGTTAAAATTAAGCTCCGCCTGTCTGCCTCTTCAAAACTGTTCCTTACAATTTGTAAATGTAAAACTTTGAAACGTGTATTCAAAACAAAAAGCAAAATATTTAAAAAATAGTTATTATAAATAAGAATCGGGACATTTTTAAATGTACGGAAAATTACTCCTAATTAATTTAAAATTACGGCTTGCTTGGGTTGAAAATTCAAGCAAGCTCAACCATAGAAAGGAAGGGGATTTTGTAAAAGTTATTTTTTTAAATTTAAAAATGAAAAATACTTTTTAAACTTAAAATTGAAGGAAAGTACCTTAGGTTAGGACAGCTATTGATCCAATATTTTTGGTTGGGTGTCTTTTACTCTCTGAGCAGAATCTACAACGGTATCGATGCGCTGCGGCGCTTCTCTGACACTGATTCTCTAGTGGCTATTGCTGCTTTGAATATGACAATGAAGAATCTCTTGGTTTGATTCGCACGGGATTGTGGCGTGATCTCCCAAGTTTCTCAACCTCAAAACGTAATAAGCATTCAGCACTCGCAAGGGGAGTGGCTCGGTCTGCAAAAAATGCACTTCCCAAGGACGCGGACGCTCAATCCACTTTGACACTTCCATCTACAAGCGATAGGCTATTGTCCTGGAGAAGACTCCAGGAAACCACGCTTACTCCCATAAGCGATAGGCTAATGTCGTGGAGATTCTTCCAGGAAACCAAGCCTTTACACTCTGTTGTATTGGACGGATAAAGTTCCTTCGCCTTCCTATAATGCTAATGCTACGTAGATCAACAGTTAAAATAAAACACGATCAATTAACAGCAAACAATATTTCTTAATAGTAAAGGCAAATCCAAACGGTGTACTTATCAAATGCGTAGTAGCAAAGTATAAAAGGTATTTAATTAGGGACAAATTACTGAGATTCAGTGTGAATCCTTTTTCTTTGCTTTAAAGCATTCACTTCTGCGTGATTTAAATCAAGTCAACGTAATACCAATAATTAACTAATTACTAATATTAATATATTGACAAATTGGAGGTCAGAATTGTAAGAATAATTGATCTATTTGATCTCGATTATCTTCACCAAAAATAGTTTCGATCGAGTCAATACTTCCTCCTGACGTTGTTGGACGTGAGCTTCTCTTTTGTACTTTGCAAGCATAAGTGGTTGTTTTGAAATTATTACTACTACCTGTTACATATAATCTCCCACGATAGTAAGATGGGTCAGATTAAAAAAAAAAGTACAGATATTTCTCACTTTCCCCACGATTTCATTTAAGGCAGTTTAAAAACAACAGTTCCTTTAAAGGAATTGATTTACAACGATCCAACTTGATGTGATTCCGTTGGAGACGAGTGGTTGATTTGAAGCGCTGTCACTTCCTCCCACTCTTTGGCCACTGTCAAAGACATTATTTGGAGGAAATCGGTCAGAGAGCACTTCACCTGTCGATGCATGAACCTGACATGTGTGAGGAAAGCCATTTTCCTTAACGTTCTCCCACTCATGTGTTCACTTTTCCTTAAAAAAAAATTTGAGCTATGGTAATGGAATATTTCTCAAGCATTTGAAGCGCATTATTAGAGTTGTGCTTGGACAATTACGTTGCAATTTTGAAGAGTAAGGCAGCATTGAGATCCTCTGCAGCTTCGAACTCTTTCAAAGGCAAAAGAACTTGGGAACTAATTATGCCAACCTAAAGTGAAAAAGATTCGATTCATAGGTATACAAAAAATCGTGAGAATTTTTAACTCTGGATTTTTCTAAGATTCCACTGTATATCGTTTTACCCGTATCAGTTCATTGAGAGATGAAGCATATATTTTGTAAACAATTGAAGGGGGAGGTGGGCCCACAAAAATCTTCATATCCGCTCTGTCCACAAACGCCAAATCAATTGAATCCACGACATTCGATGTCGTCAAAATCATAACATTGGGAAATCTGTTACAAAAAAAAAACCAATTAAATACCAAGATAAGTAAAACAGTTCCTGATTTCGGAATTTCTCACTCACTGCTTAATTCTATCAATTTGAGTGAGGAGAGCATTGACAGCTCGCAGAGAGTCACCCGGCTCGCTGCCAGCCGCCGATGACCTCCGACATTTCGCCAAACTCTCCACCTCGTCGATGAGAAGAAAAATCAGAGCCTTGGGATCTTGAAGGAGTTCGTTAATCTGCTCAAACATTTTCATAACCAATTTCCCACTCTAAAATTTAAAAAAAAGTTTTATTTCAAAACACTGCATTTTTTCAGTTTTCCTTTGTTAATATTTTAAGTAAAGGCAAGTTTTACCTCTGAGAACCATTTCGAGAAGAGACTATGACTGTTTATTTCTATGAGTTGTCCATATGAATAGCGTTCGGAAAGGCGAATTGTAGCCTTTTGGGCTAGGGCCTTGCAGAGCGAAGTCTTCCCACTTCCTGGAGGCCCATGAAGCAAAATCACTTTATTCCAGGATACCAAGGCATTACTCACACCTCTCTCCGCAAATAGCAAGGCACTGTCCACGTATTCCATCAACTGTGTTCACAGGATGTAAGCTAGTTGTTCATGGTGTCAAGGCATGATTTTACTTGAATACAGCTTACCCGACTTTTGATGTCAGATTCAAAGAAGAGCGAATCCCAAGAGTCGTCAAAGGCCTTTGATGGAAGAAGCCATGAATGTGAAGAGGGTGACGAAGAATTGGTGTCATCTTGGTCGTCTTCCATAAATTCCTCTTCCTCCCCGCCTAAGCTCAAGTCGAAGACGTGAACATGGAGACTGATTCCAAGATTCTGGAATCAATTCGCGAGTGACTTAAAACATTCGCTTTACTGAATCAACAACATTATTTAATCGAAGGGTATCCACTATCCATACATAGCCCGGCGCGTCCATTATGTTCTCATGCCTCGACCTATAGTCTTGTGGCTCAATGTAGAGTCTCACAGTGTCCGCAACGTCCTTGACACTCTCTCTAATCATTTGTGGAAGATGGGGGTCCTCTAACGCGGCAAAGGAGATGCCCTTATACTGCGTTCTCACCAGGTCCGCCACCTCTGAACACTTGAGGTGTCTGGAACAAAGGAAACTTTTACTACCTTCCTTAATTAATTACCAACTTATCATTCAGCGCAGTTAATATAATTAATCGGTCTAAATATTGAAAAACCGACTTACGATTTGATATTCCTCGCGATTTCGATATGTACGTTTATTACGTACCGGGGACTTATGCCATCCACGAATGCCGACATTTTCAATTATTCACAAGTAATCAATTAGTAATCTGTACCCCGATCGGCCCGATCAGATCCAATAATAAAACAAATCAAATAACTGAAGCTAAGCAATGACAGTCTGGACTCCACGCATCTGGAGGAGAGAGACTCGCATCTAGAAGCGATGCACTCTCGCAAGTATATGTGAGACTCTCGCTCCTATCAGCGATGATTTTTTACAC
>VYYI01000301.1:0-36004 GCA_021029175.1 Bilobella aurantiaca | reverse complement strand
AGAAAGGAACGGGAATATTTTCCCCTGTTCTATTCCAGGAAGTATAGATGACTTCCAAGGAACAAGGGGAGAAAGAACAGAGAAGGAAAGGAACAGGAAAAGAAAGTATGTACCAGGCTTAAGAGTACTTTACAATTTCCATAAATGTTTTCTATACTCAAAATTTTTTTTCCCTGAACAAAATAGTTGCTTATTTCACAAATTGTATACATAATTTTATACGATTTGACGTTTTCGGAACTACTTAAGTCAGTTTCAAGTGCAGGTAAATTGTTCATAGAAAACTAAATTCATCAATCATTTGCATAATTATTAAACCCGACAAGCCCGTCTTGTAACCAATAAGTATTGAGAAAAATTAAAGTTAATTATCCAGTAATGCAATTTCCCTGAGCTCACATACCTCAACACTTCTATGAAATGTACGGCTTCTATTAAGTGGAGTACGAGAAAATGTTAGTGACTGATTTGTGTAAAATTTCTTCACATGCTTTGGACACTTGTCTGTACTTACACTTTGATAGTTTACGTAAAACGTTTGATTAGTTACACATTTTCTTTTGCTTTTCTAATGCAATTTACAAAGTACAGTTATTGATTATTAGGGAAATTAATTTGCGATATTAATAATTCTTACTGATAAGTTCAACACTGTAGACAAAATTGGTGTTTTTTTTTTTGGAAAGCTTGACATGCTTTGTAAACTGAACGTTTTGCAGTAATAAGCAGCAAAACATCCATGATCGACAATTTTTTTTTCAATCAATGCTTTCGTTCATGTTGCATATGAGCTGGATGTAGTTAATTTGCTTTCGCATGTGTTCAGCTGTTTGTAAAATAATGTACACATGAAAATTGAAGAGGAGCGTAATGTAAAGGGTAGGTTAAATTTGGGTGGGTACTTAAATTGTCAGGTCCCAAAGAGTTATGACTGAATCCGTCAAGTGGGAAGTTGCGTAAGAGTAATGGAATGGATGGTAAATGCTTATAGTGCGAATAATTTGTGGTGAGGCTGATACTGAGTGATGGGAGGGGTACTTATATGAAATAGAAAATGAGGAGTGATGGTTTATCTCCCAAATATTAGGCAAGCACTTCCATGCATCATTGCCTAAGTGGATGGGTTAAGTGTGGCTGTAGCATTGGGTTTGACCCGCCTTTTCCCGTCCGCAGCCTCCAACCCTGACGTAACTTCCATTCATTCAGACACGCTCTGGGGAGAAACAATGGAAATTTGGAGAAAAGGCAGAAATGGATCCTAAACTTTCCTTTCTCCTGATTGTGAAAGTTTTTCACTTTCTTTTCTCTCTCCTTTACAGTTTTGCTAATTTGAGAATAGGCGGATGTGCATTGATGCGTGGACTGTGAGGGAAGTAGTTCATTAGGCTAAAGTGGAAATTGGCCCTCAATGCTTTGATTGTTGAGGTTGTTCCAATTGTTCAGAGAATTGGAAAAGATTTTTTTTTTCATTTAAAAAAGGAAGAAGATGCGTTTTGCAGGTCTCACATGGATTGAAAAGCGGGGTTGTACAGTGTGGCCCTACTAATGTAGGGCGTTTTAAATGGAAATTTAAATCAAACCTCTCCGGATGATTAGCATGGTCAACTTTCACTTCCGGAGAAAACATTGAAAGGGGTTGTGAAATTTTGGAGTTTTCAAATTTTGGTTTCAAATTCTCAAAATTGATTCTTTTAGTTTAGTGAGCGTTAGGGAAAAGCGCAGTTGTCAAAAATGGAAAAAGAGACAGAGTGAAAGTGGGAGAAAGTGGTTTCGGGAAAAGGGGAAGTTGTACTGAAGAAATGAAGGATTTCTGGTTCTGGCGAAGTGTGTCTGGGTGGAAGCAGGGTTTCCGGGAAAGGGATGGAAATGCTAGGTGTGCGTCCCTTTCCCTTGCTTTCTCCAGCATCACTCTAGACCAACTTTCTCCCTGCTTTCTCCAGCATCACTCTGGACCAACTTTCTCCCTGCTCCGAACACTGCACGTCTCGGGAGAAAGGGATTGGTCTGGGAGGAGTCATCTACTTAGAATCTCCAGATCGATTTTCCAGGCCGCTTTCCCAAGGAATCTCTACGAAAGACTCCGAGCCCCAATCCTCGACTCTCCCTCTCCAGACCATGCAGAGAGGTCCAATTGACATAGACAAGTCGAGAGAGGCACAGGACTCCCCAAGAACCCCTTCTGGCCAAGGCACAATACTCGCCAGACAAGGGACCTCAAACGTCCAGGGAGTCACAGGTTAGCAATTAGGCAAAGGTCACTTGTCCACCAGGCCCTTTCCAGCGGCTCAAATCCCCCCACGTAAGGGCCCAGCCCATATTGTCTTCACTTTTTATCTCTACTTTCTCCACTTTCTCCCCAGCATCTTACTCCGCAAGAGGATTCTGTGCCAATTTGTTCCAAGTATTGCCTTCAACTCTCCGCAAATTCACTTCCAAACTGTGCAAAAATTGCCTTGGCATCCGATTTTTTGAGGGACGGACCTCCAAGTACCCTCCCTGGTGTTCGACCACCCAGTGTCACCTCGTGTCGTTACCCGGATGCACCACTCTGGAGGCAATTAGTTGACATTGTCGTCGTACTGACCGTTTTTTCAAAATTGCAAAAAATTTTCAAAATGAGCCTGGGCTGAATCTTTTCTCCCAGAGTGAAAGCGAGGCCCTTCGCCTCCGCCTCCTCCAATGAGAAAGTACGTCCTAATCAAATTTGAATTACCAAATTTTCAATTCATTTTCCCTGCCTCTCTCCCAATTCGCTCCTGACCTACATTTTGGACCCTCCCAAAGCCCATCAATCACGCTCCCTTATCATTTTGCCTCTCTCTCCAGTTGTAATTCTTCTGAATTAATTAGATAGAAGAAGCTTGTCTCTGTCGGAAGAAAGGGCTCCAGGACCCTTCGAAGGGGCCATGGTGAAGTCTTGGAATTATGCAAGGATCCTCCTCTCACTATTGGCCTACTTCTTCTGTCTTCCAAGGAGTAAGTCCCCACCACTTAATTGCCACTCTATTTTCAATTTCCCAAAATTTCACTAATTTCCTCCCAAAAAAAGAAGAGGAAATTGAAAAAGTCTAATCAATCACTTTAAGTTGTCACCTTCTTCGTTGGCAATTTGTCCGCGATGAGGAAACACTTAAGTGTATTGGATACCTCAAGAGATGCGTAAACGGTGTTTTCAAAACATAGTTTAAAATTTAGATTTTTAAAACAAAACTGTTGTTTCAAAAACCTGTTTAAAATTTCTTTTATAAATTTTTTTTTAAATTATCGTTTTTTTTTTAACGGTTGTTTCAAATTGAGAGGATTCTTTTTTGAAAAAAGGAAGTTGGTGATATCAATAGCGTATCAGTTACCAAAGCATGGCCTCAAATAGCATGTGACAGGGCCGTGTGTAGGGTAAAGGAAGCGGAAATCAGGAACTTAGGAACCTCAGCCGCTCCTTCCTGGATTTTCTTCTCGAGCGTCTAGATTATTAAAAGCGGAAGCGAAATGAATAAATTAGTTCTAAGAAATCCGCTACCGTTCTCATCAGATGGGTTGGCGAGTATATGAGAAATTCTAGCACGTCGCTCCTGCTTTCTCCACATATTTTGGTGCGGAGAAAGTTGTGTCGTAGAGCTCTGCGGCGGCTGGTACGGGTAGCTCCCCTTCAAAACGCTTTCAGAACTCATCCCACTCATGAAGAAAATGAAGTTTCTTTTTCAACAATTCCCTCGGAGTCGAATCCTTCTTCTTCGTCTTTAGCTCCAAAGTAGCTTTCACTTGTTTCAAAGTTGGAAAAGCCCAGGAGGGAAGCGGAGGCTTTCCCTGCATTACTTCCCAATGCATAAGTAATAAGTAAGGAGAAAGTAACCTTATTTCAAAATTAAACTTATCTAGGTCTCCAGGATATTTGATTTTTCCTTCCCAAATTGGTAATTTATGAAAGTACGCTTCAGATCCGGTGATAGGCTCTCAACTTTCTCTTTTCAGATAATTATATTTGAGAGCACTTCATCCGCCTTCTTTTAGAAGGAGAAAGTATTCAAGGTAAAAAAAAATACACACAAAGGGAAAGCAGAAAAAAATAAAAAAAGGGAGAAAAGAAACAAAACATAACACAACTTTTCAAAATTTCGTTATTTTACTTCCATGTCTTCCCATTGCAGCTGGTGAAAGTAGAATGTAAATAATAGAAATGCAGGCGAGTTCTAGAAACTTTTTCAAATGCACATTTTGCGTTCATTTTTGGCACCAGAGTCATGATATAGGAATTGGATGAGGCGATGAATTTATTTGAAATTTTGTGGTTATTTGAACAAGGGTCGTTAGCGGCTAAACCATTTTTTATAAGTCTGACAGAGCTGGGCAACTGCCTTTGGCCCATGCCTAAGTCCCCCTTGTCCGGATTTTTGAGCCTGGAGAATGAACTGGAGAGACAGTTTGTCACTTCGAGGGCTTCTAGAGGTTAGCCGTTGGCCTAGGCCCTGTAGCGAAAGCGGAGAAAGTTCTAAATAACTTTGTTTGCTTTCACTCGGAAATCCCCTCCAGGAGCCTCATGTCCATTGTGGACGTGTTAAGTTTCCAGGACTCGAGCAAAGGGCCCAGATTAGCATCATCTTTCACTCAAATCCGGCCCAATAATTTGGGAGCCCTTAGCCCTAGCCCTTGACTCACTATTTCGGGGTGGCATCTTTTAATTAAAAGCTGTTAATTACTGGTCGCCTCCTCCCGAGCTGCAGGGCTCATTAGCCTCCCTGTATTTCCAATTCCACCTTTTTCTCGTACCCTTAATTGAATTCAGTGCAGTCCTTATTGGATTCTGAAGGGAGCAGAGGAAGGGAGGCTGTTTAGAATTCTGTGGGTGACGGAACCCACTGCTAAATTTCTTCCCACTCACTTCAAATTCAATATGCGGAAAGAAAAAAAAAATCAGGAGGCTGTCCGTGGTGCTTGTTAAGTGGCCCCAGCCCTTCAGTAATATCTCTTCTTTTCTCCACTTTCACCGCTGAAGAGAGAGGCAGTGAAAGCACGGTTATCTTGATATGAAGCACGTTTTCTCAATTTTATAGCTCCTGTTTGAATATTCCTAATAAGGGGTGTTTGATGGAAAGGAATAAAAAAAAAACAGATTCAAAATTGGGCTACACAATAAAGGGAGTCTTTCACAACTTTCACTCTACTCTTCTCCCAATATTTAAATTAACTAAAAAGTGCCTAGTCATGTTCAAATTGGATTTCAAAATTCAGTATTTTTCAGTATCCTATTCTAAATTCCAAATAAGTCATAAAGCAATTTATTTACATTTAAAACACGACGGATTCCTAAAAATCACCGTTTTGAAAATTCTAGAAATAAATTCTCGTTAGTTTCCAGTAGCCAAAAGCCAGTCAATTTATTTGCAGTAATACATTTTGCTGTATTGATTTAAAGGATCCAGATTACCAAATTTAAACACCCAAAAATTATTTAATTCAAAATGATTTTTTAGCACAAAAGTTGCTAAGTTCTTTTTTTTTTGTCTTGGCATTAAAACTCGATTTGGTCCTGATTTTGGCAAGTCTGCGGATATTGCAGTCTTCCATTGCGAAGATTCTATTCTCGTACGGAGAAAAGTGAGCATGTATTGCAAATTTTCCCATGCTTTCTCCCATGAATCCGCCTACGTTGCTCGAGGAAAGTGGGCATACTTTAAAGTTTTTGACAAAGGAGGGTTGTGGGCCAGGAGCTTTCCGGCCATGGCTCTAATGACAGAGCCGTCACATTCTGAGGGAAATAAGCGCTGAGATATGGCTGAAAAGTGAGGAGAACTTTCACTTTCAAATGATTCTCGAGGGAAAGTCAAGGTTCCGCTGGCTTTGTTTCTTGGTAAGGTGAAAGCACTTTGGCCTAATGTCTTGTGGCTCCCAAGGAAATGGACTCCGCCCCACCGCAATTCCATGCATAACAACATTACTGGGGGGAGGGAGGGGAGTTCAAGAAATACATTATTACTGGGGGCGGGGTCTTTGGGAACTTCGTGATGAGGCAGGATAAGGTACGAAAATGTGTCCATTTGCCGGAATCCTTTATGGCTTGGTCCAACTGGGAGTGGGAGTGATGGATGCTGGAGAGGGAAGAAACAAGTCGTCTTTTTGACTTTCTCCATAAATTTACTTCCACTTCCCTATGCAAATTGCACGCAGTAGGATTGGGTTAGGAGGAACTTTCACCGGAGAAAGTCTCCTGGAAGTGCCAGCGGGTTGACCGTCAATCCGCCGGCTTCGGTTTTCGATCATCCTGAAACCTCGTGCTCGGTCCGACCCTTCACCATCTTCTGTCACCTTCTAAAGCAATTTGTCTCGATTTCGCACGAAGGGAATTTGTGGCCTTAATTGAATTAGTCAAGGGCTTCCTAGTACAAGGAGGAAATCTTGAGTATCGACTTCCGCACCAATTTTCCAGGGTACTTGACGAAGAAGTGTCAATTTTCGGTAGTTAAGGCTCTGGGTTGAGGAAATAAATTGAGGCTTGGAGTGGTGTCGAGTGGAGTACAGTGCATTCCGTAAATACCGAGAGAAAATTAGATTTAAAAATACATGCTTCTGTAGGTGCAGCAAAGAATTTGCAGTGAAAGGATTGAAAACCTTTGAAATGTTCTGCAATTCTTAGTTCAAATAATTTTTTTCTGTTACTTCATTTACAAGGGTCTTTGTAAAGAAGAAGTTTTTGAGGTGATTGCGATTCTTTGCTAACCTCAGCGTTTTTGGTCAAGTTAGTATCGCAATTGTCGTGATCGTTTTCATTTGCGTTAAAATTGAGTAGTCGCCGTTGATCCCTGCAGAAGCCCTTGAAGTCAATGAGAATGGGACCAATTTGGATTTGAT
The DNA here is from genome assembly GCA_021029175.1 of Bilobella aurantiaca. Taxonomy (NCBI): domain Eukaryota; kingdom Metazoa; phylum Arthropoda; class Collembola; order Poduromorpha; family Neanuridae; genus Bilobella; species Bilobella aurantiaca. Next base: position 29,161 of record VYYI01000301.1, on the reverse strand, counting down.
TTGAAGAATAAAAGTGAAGCGGAAGAAAGGAAACCTTTTCGGACAAGTGCCTTTGTGCTCTAAAAGAAAGCATTGCTATGCCTTACATTTAGTCTCCAATTGCTTCCGGTCCTCTGGGCCCTTCCCATCTCAGATAATACGTTTCTTTAAGGGAGGCCAAATTAAGGGGACTTGGTAATGATTTCAAGGGGTATACTGAAATGGTGGATAAGACAAACATTCAGGGGTTGAGTGCCTTGCGAGCTTGATTAAATCAAACGCAACTAGAATAAGTTGACATTTGAAAGTAGGGATTTAGACAATCAAAAGTTATCCAACTTTTGATTTTTTGAGAGGTATAATTTCAACTTTTTGAAGAGTTTATCTTAAACATTTTAAATCAATCATTTTATATATTTTGATTTAACTTTAATTCTACCAATTTTGACTTATTCTATACTAAAGCGGCTATTGTATTGGGTAATGGATATGTTCTGCGTGAATTTAAGTCGGATTGATTGAAATATTTTAAATGCATACATTTAAAAGCCCTAATAATTCAAATAAGTTGACTTTTTCTTTACAAAACTTTCTTTTTGAAATTTTATGGATTTAACGTCAATGCACAACAAAGCCGCTTATGAGAAATAACCAATTTCAGTTTCAGAATTAATTCAGATATTTCAAATGGTATTATAATTGTGGTTATTTCCTTTGCGCTTATTGGCGTGTAATTCAGCGATGATAATAATTTCAGCGTTTTTAAGAAACGGTTCATACAAAACCGTAATTCTTTGGTAGAGGCAGCGGAAAGCAGCGAATTATCACGAGCCTACTTCGGCTCCTTATTTTGGTTCAACAGTGTGTTTGGTATTGACGTGTATTTGTGGGGAGCACTCAAGGGTCTCACTCAAGACATTTGAAAAGGGCTGGAGGGGTGAGAGGCGTGACGCAATTAATTGGAGAGACTCCAGACTCCTGGAAGGGCCTGGAGGTAGTCTAAAATGAATTAATGCTTTATTTACACGCGCTAAGGCTCCGGTGCTAAGGGGACTTAAAGGCTCTCTTCCCCCTGAACAGGGCCCATTACCCATTCAGGGTGGAGAGGCAGAGATGAATGGGATTATGCATGACCTTTGTGAGGCCCCAAATGCCTTCATCCTTAGTTACTAACTCCATTTATCTCACAGGATTAACCCCAATCTCCTAAGAGAGCCAGTTTACCATATTATTCTCATAATGCCCCATCAACAATCTTTTAGTAGCATTTAAGGGCCCCCCATTACATTTCTCTCCTCAAAATTGATCTCCCCAAATATTGCTCTTCGAAAATTAGTTTTCGAAATTTTAGAACTTGAACCATTTTTCAAATTTCCGCCTCTTAAGGTAATTATTCGTGCTCCACTTCCATATATTCGCTTTCACCGCCTCAAGGGCTCCCCCGTCTTGAGTGAAAGGGATCTGAGACTGAGAAACGGAAGTCTCTGCTTTGGTGGCCAATTTCCGTTTCTCCGAAACCCATTGCATATCGGCAGTTTCCCGTTTCCAAATCCATAAAAGGAAATTTGACACTAACCGTGATGAACGGGAGGAGGCCCCTTGGGTGAAAGTTGTCCCAAATGTCAGACAAGTTGTCCTTAAGACCGTAAGTTGATGTCCTAAAAATTTGAGCCCAGCCAATTTGAAGTCCTCCTCTGACTAAAGCCCTAAGCTTGTTACTTCGCAGCAGATCACTCTTCCGTTCCGTCTATTTCCCACTTGTTAAATCTGATTCGAGAGAAAATCTTCTAAGCTGAAACCATTAGACAGAGCTGGAGAAAGTGTGTAAAGACGAGAGAAAGCTAATCTGGAGAATTCATCCTGGAAGGATCCTGGAGAGGAGCATCTTATGCATCCTGATCAATATTCCTCCCAAGAGTGGCTACAGCGGAGGCGTTTACAATGGAATCGCATAATGCTATCACTCCTCCTTGCGCTTCTGTAGACTTCATCTGATAAATCTCTACCTCAATCGCTGAAAGGCTTTTGACTATTTTGAAAATGGAGGGAATGGAAAGCCGGGAGGGCTAATTTGGTCCATTAGGATTGATGAGATCCACAAGTGCTAAATATAAGCTCCTCCATTCTTCATTCCCTTCCCAAATGCTTTTCACTTTGATCCTCTATCAAAAAGGGCCTCAGCGCATGGATTATCCTTCAAGGGCCCACATCAACAGTCTCCCTTCCCAAAGCCCTTCAAAGGGCTCGTGTAGCGTATGGGATTTAGGAGGAGGACGGATGGGCTGGGACCGCAGGAAAGTACATTCTAACCAAACGTTAATTTACCCATCAAAGTAATTCTTGGTTACGTATGCAGAAAGGTGGCTTAAATTCGGTTTAGAAACCGCACGTTTAGCAGGTCCGGAATTATTGAATATGCAAATCAAGGGGCATTTGTACCTTCTGAGAAGTTAACAGTTTTCATTGAGATGCAGTGAAAGTGAAAGTAAAGTTCAGAGTGAAAGTGACCAAACTTTTTGTATTTGGTGAATTTCTTTTCGATTATTTCTGAAAGCTGTGTACGCATGTTAGAAACACTTATAGTCCAAAAATTGTCCATTGAAAGGAAAGTCGGGTTGTTCAATACTTGGGTTGTATATTCTTTTGGTCCATTTCCAGCATCCGCTCTAACCTTTCTGACAAACTAATACAGTGAGTTTTGCAGATAATGCACAAAGTACGAATGCATGAAACGTCTAATAAGCAAAAAAAGTCTTAAAGTCTATAGAAAGACTATATAGAACAACGTAGAAATAGAAGCTTTTGAATTAGGGATTGTCCAGAAGTACGAATTGTTTCTGAAGCGCACTGTATATATGACAGCTTGTTGGAGAAAAGGGCAGAATATTGCCTCTAAAAATTGGATGTGCCGGGAGTTCTTTTCCTGTGGCTTTTGGTCCTCTCGTCAAAATAAAAGGAAATGGAAGGAGAAAGGAAAAGTGAAAGTTGGGAGATGAGGGCAGACGAGTTTGATTTCCCATCTTTCTTCCCAGAATTTTCCCTTTCGATTCACTTTGATTGTTAGATATATTATGTTTCTTCGTCTTTCCCTGCGGTTGGAAAAGGTTAGGAAGGAAAGTGAAGGTGAAAGCTAAATTCTCCTAACGAATTTATTGGAGAAAGCACATCAAACATGAGAGTTCACTCTATTCCCACAGACAACCATCCTGAGCCTTGCTTTCACTTTAAGAGAAAGCCAAGTGAGTGATGGAAGGATTCGAATATTCTATTCGTAGGAATTAGCCCTCATTGAAAGCCCTCCATGGGCAGAATACCTAATCAAGGGCTCCTGAGCCCTGGAAACAGCTTGAATTCGCCCTGGGTTATTGTAAATACACAAAGACTTTCACTTTCACTTTCTCTTCTTCCCTGTCATCCTATTTTTGTATTCAGAGATGCTGTCTCTCCATGTTTAGCCAAGATGAGCACGTTTCATTAACCCCGTCCCTCAAGCTCTCTCGAACACCACTTTCCTTCTAATAGATTAAAAAGGAAGGGAGCCCTGTTCTAGATTTGAGGCATCTCATTATGGCCCTTCGCAACTGACTTTACTCTACTACTTTCACCAGGCACTTTCACCAGGAACTTTCCAATAGCTCTGTATAAAATGGCACTAGAAAACACCCGTGGAGAGGAGGAGAAAGTCATTCAGATTCAGGAGAGGTGAAAACACGGGAGATTTGACTATTTACATTCACGGAAGGCTTGAGCCACCGGAAATGATTTAGATGAAATAATCATTTTTTACGACTCGTCTACAGGGAGGAACAGTAACATTTGAGCCAATTTCCTCCGCTTAATCAACACAGACTTCTTTATAAAACTTCACTTTCGATTCACCCGGCCTTCCAAATACCGAGCATTTCATAACTTATTCATATTTAGCATTTGACCCGAAGTCTGAATGGAGGGTCTTTTCAGTGAAAGGGGACTTAATTATTTAAAGTTTAAGGGCCCCTTGCAACCCTAGTTGAAGGAATGGAGAAAGTAATAATTGGAATTGGGAGGATGTTTATTAGAGAGGAATATTCGTCGGATCAGGCTGAAGGCCCCAGGGAGGAGAAAACGGAAATTCCCAACAAACCTGCTTTCTCCGCACTTGTGAAGAGAAAGTTTATTGAAAATTTGAAAAATATCTCGAGGGAGTGACAGTGAAAGGTATGATTCATTTACATATTTGAAGGAGCGAGGAAATTGGGAAACCTAAAGGGACAAAATTTTAAGTGAAAATATTGTCGGTCTAAGGGTCCCGAAGGGCTGCGACTCCGTTTCCTGCCGATGGGGAATTGTTTCGTAGTCGCGTTTTTTGGCTTCGAAAAAAGTGAAAGCAAAGTAAAAGTAAACATTGATCAAAATTTGATTGATCACCCAACTCAAAGTTTGTGAGTTGCCTCTTTTGAGGGTTGGATTGACGTCTCCCGAGAGAAATTGGAATTTTCAAAGTCGATTTCCAACCCCCTAAATCAACAACGGGTTGATTTTGGCTTAAATTTGTAAAAACCTGAGACTTTGTCACCCACATACACAAACCTTTTCCGAAAAAAAAAGATGTTCTGTGAAAAAAAATACTTTCTGTGAAGTCATTCTTTGAAGAAGAAAAAAAAGTTTTCAAAACAAAATAGCATCAAAAAAAAGTTGACGTAGTTGGAGCACCAGGTATCCCTCTGCCTGCCTCAAATCTTGGCCTCAACTTCCAGCGTTCCAGCGGCTTTCTGTGGCGCACTGAAAACAAGGGAAATATCGACCGGCGGAAATTCCCTTGCGAAGCGTTTCGTCTCACCTAGGCCTTTGTAGAGCGGGGAGCTCTATTGTATCGCTTTGGATTTTCCAGAAGGCCTGGAATCCTGGAGTTTAGATTTAGAATCCTTTACCTCCTTCCATTGATCTACAGATATATTTCATTTGGACCTCCGCCGCACACTCCCTCGAAATAATCTTCAAAATCTGTCAATTGTACAGAATTCCTTGGCTTTGAACCACATCTTTCTTTTCGAAAAAAAAAAGCGCGAGTACACTGTAAAATTGTGTTTGATCAATTTCCAAAGATCAAAGTTAACCTATATGCCACTATCCAAACAGTTGGCTCTTCCTCAACGAAACCAATTTCATCTAACTAATACGATTTCACTTGATTTCCAAGAGTAAAGTTTACCTTAGGCTAACAGGATAACATTTCATAACGCAAGCGCAATGTCAACTTAACCTATTTTTCATTTAACCGAACCTAGAAAGCCATAGGGTGAAATGTCGATCAAGTCATTTGTAATTAATATAAAATATTTTGAGCAGAAATAATTAATTTTAATTAACAAAAATCGCCAAATATCGATATTTTTGAAAGAGGAGTAAGTGAAAGTGTTTTGAAATTCTCAAAACTGGCAATTTTCAAAAAAAAAAAGCTACGGTTGCTTAAATTAAGTGAAAGTGATTATTTTTTTGAAAATTAGTTTTGAAATTGATGATCTCTTTAAGATGCTTTCACTTTTGGAGCCATGTCACAGCTCAAGTGTTTCATAGCGAACCTTTATTATCTGTTTGAACAAGAGATTTTTGTTCTCTGTTTGTGGATGGATGGAATTTCAAGAAAGTGCTTTCACTTGACATGTTGTGTCTATCTTTCCACTTGGAGAAAGGCGATAGGCCAAGTGGGACGAAACCGGGATTTTTGAAATCAGATATAAACAGAAGGATCGTGGTGGTGTCTCTTTCGTAATGTTCCTTTTGTATAGGCGGATGTCATGCGACATGGGTGCGTGCGGAGGCGGTGTGTGTGGGTGGGGAGTCATGGAGCTCGTTAATTTGGAGGTAGCCTAGGGTAGCCTCAGGTAGCCCTTGGTGAAAGTTCCCTGGAATTTAGCACAGTTGCCATGCTGGAGATCCTGGAATTCGATTACGCTTCTCCAGGATCCTCTTGCTTTTTGGTCCATGTCAAGAAGTCATGCCTGATGCTCTCTCTTCAACCACTTCATGACCACAAACCAACAAACCTACTTCCGAATCACTCCAAATCAACAACGCCTTCCGATATGAATGACATCCACCGCTCCCTTCTTCCAGTAGTCTCCAGAAACCGACGCATTTCCACTATTGACTTTCACTTTTGAGGCTTTCTCCGCGAAAAAATGTGAAAAGGTTGAAAAAATGTGAACATGTTGGGCAACATGGCCATGTTGGCAAAACATATCGCTGCAAGACGAACGCTCGGAAACGCTTGACCCAAGAGGAACAAAAGGGTCAAGTGGACATGAAGATGAAGCGATAGAGAGCCGGGATCAAAAGGAGAAAAGTGTATGAAATGGTCTTTTTTTCTACTTTCTTTTTCCAAAGGTGAAAGTCTGAATTCCGGAAATGAAGACGACTGCGAAGGAAATTACTCTCCTGTCCCTTCGATGAGATCAGAGGCCAAGGAAAAATGCTTCTTCATCGTATTGTGCCTTTGCGCTGGAAGGGCTGGAATGTGAGAAATAGCCTGGAATTGGCCTCCCTTTATCACATGACCAGCCCAGTCTGTCTTCCAGAACCTTCCAGGAACCTGCCAGGTTCCAGTAATCCTTCGGATTTGGACTCATCTGCCTCCAGTAAAGGAGCAAAGCTCAGCTTCCCTTCCGATCGCAGCCAAACAAATTTCAGCTGTCCTGCCAGATGCTCGCCTCCATTTTTTGCAAAATCAAACATTATACAAGGGACCTATCATTACTCTTTCCTAATCTTTTTGGCTAGGAAGTGTAGGCCCTTAAGGCTCGCGGTGCTGACACACCTTCAAGAAAGCACTGTTTAATGCTAAGGGCATCCTGCCGGGGTTGACAGTCCGTAGCTCCTTAAATTGGGGAGCTTTTTATTGAGGGGGCCCTTTAAGTGAATTTTTTAGTGTTCCTTGGAAGAGCGTCTTTAATGGATCATTTGCCTCCCTAATTAAATTTCCCGGCCTTCCTGTCTAATGTGACATTTGTTTTGAAAGTGTTTCTGTATTTTGAGCCTTGAGTCCCTTAAGGAGGAAGGAGTAATTAGTGGAATTACCTCTTTAGATTATTAGTAGCTGAGTGTAATTTAGTATTCGGTTTCTGATTATTATGCGTCAAGGGCTCCTCCAGTAAGTTTTCATTAAGGGCCCCCCTTTGCATTCGGCGCCTACTTAAAATTAAAAGTGCCTTCAACCTTTGCTTTGGTGAAATTGATCTCCAGGGCATTCCACCAACTGCTTCCACGACTTAAAATTTCTTAGACTGCTGCTCTAAATGGTCTCAAAACCTACTTTCACCAAGAGAGCAACAAAACGGAGGAGACGGAAACTTTCTCTGAGGAAATTGATTTGAAAACGAAGAGAAAGCAAGCGTCTTTTTTCTTCTTATAAAATTGAAGGATCAGACTTCAAATGGACAATGGAAGATTGGAATGCCATTGTTCGCTAAAAGTTTGAAAGGGAGGCCCTATTCCTCCTAGATCTCGTCCATTGAGGGTACTTGTACCATTTGAAGGGGAAAAATTGGGATGGCGATACTTGATTTTAAGAAATAGTGGGCAATGAAAATTGTAAGGACAAGATATATGGGAAGAAGTAATTTGTAGGACAAATTAAATTCGCCTCAAAAGTCCATCGTCGTTATTCAGAGTTAAGTCTTTGAAGAGTAAAGCTTCGACGTCCCTTTGAAATGGTTCCTATCGATTTGGAATAAGTGTTATTTATTCATTTGGAAATGTCATACTTTCTCCCGGAATAAGCTCGACGTTTGGCTATGAATACTAAATTGTTATGCATAACAATTTGGAGCTTTAAAGAGCCAAACAAGCCCGTTCTAGTTCAGTTTATTTATTTTTAAACTTTTGCTGCCCTTGTCCTAGGACAGGTTTGTTTGGGCAGTCTTAAAGCTAGATCAACTTTTTCAACAAATTTGTTTTAAAAATTTTGTTTTTAAGTCACTTTCGTAGGAGCTCCCTCTTTACAGCATCGTCCCCAACTGCGCGAATTTTGGCTAGAGAAAGTCCTTGGTCTTGAAATTTTGGAATCCGTTTCGGACTCTTTTTTCAATTACTTTTGATTGTGTAACATTAAATATTATAACATTAATATAAAATTTGACGAAGTGTATAAAAGTAGCCCTTGCAAGGATCGGATAGAGCGAAAAAAACAATCAACCTGTTATAAATTCTTGTTCAGAAGTGCACAATAAGGAGGTCCTTAGTGTCCCGCAGGGTCACTGAACGCCCTCGCACGAGGTTGACCCTATTTTCCGAGTGTTAAGAAATTGAGAAGAGAAAATTCCTTTAGAAAGTTCGCTTTCACTTTTCCCTCCGCAAAGTTCTCTTTGCCAAGTTTCGTGAACTTTGATTTGTGTACAAAGCCGGGGAGGTAAATTGTAGTGTGTAGAGAAGTGGGATGCAATGCAAAATTGTAGTGGATGTTTTGGTAATGGGATGCAGGTGTAACTGAAGCCTCCTTTTGTAGGAGGCAGGGAAGGTAAAGTGGATTGATTTAATGATCGCAAGGCGAAATTCGAGAGGAAGGCTGACAGCATTACTTTCTTGAATTTACTTTCTCCTGCCTTTCTCCACTTTTTTGTGTGGAGAAAGTCGGGTCATGGAGGAGGTCCTGGAAGAATGCTGCCAGTACAATTCTGCTCCGAAATTCAATACTAATTGAATTAACGTACACTTTAATATCTCCCACCCCTTGACTTCCTCTCTCAATTGTCTACTTGGACTGGACGGGAATTGATGATGGGAGCACTTTTACTTTCATTTACTTTCTCCTATCTCTGTCAACAGCCACAACCACTTCATGAACACTTCCGACAAGTGCTATAATTGGAAGGCTCCATGAGGGCCGTTAAGACAACGCTCGAAAGCTCTGGAGAAGCCGTCTGGAACCTCCTGGAGAAAATTCCAGGAACAAGAAATAGCCTTACTCGAAGTAGCCCCCGTCTTACCGCACTGCAGTGAAATTGCCGCAACTCAGCAGCAAAAGAAAGTTGGTGAAAGTTTTCCCGTCTAATGGCCTTTTTGGGGGAGATTTGAATCAGATTCAGAAGGTCTAGCGGGTACTTTACATGGGCCCTTAGCATATTGGAAATGTGTCATAAATTATGCGGTCACTGAGGACCATGTCATCGAATCGCTTTAGATCCCATCAACCCTCTCCAAAGTCAAAAGCCTTTTACAGCCCATAAATTTGGAGATAATTAGAAAATCTTGTAAGTGTCATCCCCTTTGAATAGGGATTTCCCTTCAAAATTTACTATTCAAATATCAGATTTCAGAAATTCAGATTTTGGAGGGTAGATTTTGGCAACAGTAATAATTTTTGGTGAAAGTAGCCGTTTTTTACTCTTGAGAGATAAAAGTCGAGAAATGTTGAATAAGATGGTCCATTCATCTCTGGATAAGTTTTTAGGACGGAATAAAGCGTATGTTCTTCTTTTGTGTATTTCTAGAGCTTTAAGTGGTTTTTAGAAGGGGAAGAAAGGCGAGTGAGCAAATAAGAAAGTTAGCCTTTGAAAAGGGCTCTCGTCCAACAACGTCAGGTTGTTAAGTGAAAATATTTTTTTCTTCATAAATGCTTCGGTACACCAATTTTTCAGAGAAAAGAGATACCGGAAGTTACAATAACGACTTTCTTTGGTTTTCTCTTTCGAAATACAGCCAAGTATCGATCGGCTAGCTGACAGAAAGAATTGCTTTCTCTTTTCTAGCATTGCAAAGAAATGCTCCAGGACGCTTTCACCAGGATATAGTAGTTCTCGGATAACTTGTCTTTTGTGGGGGGAAACTTTAAATTGAGAGGAATAAATTTAAGAGAAATTTCAATACAATTTTTAGATGTCAGTGAGGTGAAAGGTGATTTTGAGCTAACTGAAATAGACAGTTTGATTTGGAGGAGAAAGCATTTCCGTGTCAGGGAGGGTGCTCGGGTCAAAATTAAGGTTAAGTGGACCTTGTGTCGAAGGGAGAAAGTGTGACAAGTTTATGTGAATCTCATCCTTTTAAATAAAATTAAATGATCCAATTCTGTGAGTCCGAGTGAAAGTGCTGTAATGGACTTTTCAATTGCTTTGTCTAGGCTTCATTAATTAAATCAGATCGAACCTCTCTGCCTCCCCCTTCAAGTGAGCTATGGATGAACTTGGTTGAAATTGGGCCAACACACAGCCTCTGACTTTCTCATTACACTTAAGGCTTAAGAGCTCCGAGAGCATTTTCCAGCGTCTTGAGAAATGCTTGAGAGGAGAAAGTTTTGGAGAAAGTCGAAAACCGCGATTTTGGTTTTGGTTGATCTTCCTCACATCCTTTCTCCCCTCCATTTTTGACACTTTCCAGAATTCCACCTCATTTATGCACATATAAATCAGCTTAGGGAAAGTTGGGAGGGAGAAGTTTTGGGCATAAGGAATTCCTGTGAAAACGCAAAGGAATTCGAGAGATATTCCTCAATTGCATTCAGAATTCGGCTCGAGAGTATGCGAGGAGAAAAGTGATCCATGATCCTGCATTATTCTGGCTCTAATAAAATATTCTTTCATTGACTTTTAGATTCCTTTAATAAATCAAACATTTTTCCATTCCTTTTGTGCAGGGGCACGCATCCTGCGCCTCCTCGACGGTTAATAAAGCACGGAAATGGATCTTCATGAATCTCAAATTTCCTCCCTATTCTCAAAACATGCAACACATTGAAATTCAGGCGACTTGTGTTCAAACAGGCCGAATTTATATTTGGGAGAAAGCTTCCGGAGAAAACAATTTCGCGCACAGGTCATTTTGACCATGCGCGGAACTATTGTCACTTTTTCAGTAGAAACGTTAGCTAAACACTAAACTTTCATTGAAAGAAATATTTGTTGAAATATTATTTCAAATCCTTTTCATGAGCAAAACTTTCTCTTTGGCATAATTCTGGGATTTCACTATTTGAAATTAAGGTAAAATATGGTAGGCCAAAAAAGTTTTCAATACTGCGTAACTGCTAACTTTGAATTATTGTAACATTGGAGAAAGTGAAAGTGGAGTTTTAGAATTGGGTAGAAATAATACGAGGGCTCTTCTCCGGGAATCCTGGAAAATGGCTGGATTTAGAAAGCACTTTTCCAGTTTTAATTAGAGTCGATTATGAATGTCATGAGTTGATTAAATTTTGCCATTTGGAAAGGTTCTCACCGCCAGACGTGTGTATGGGATATGACAAATGATGCAGAGGAAACTTTCTCTTTGTTTTCGTCGAGGTGACAATGGAAAATTAGTTTCATTTCCAGTTTAACCGGTGAAAGTGGTGCGGATGCTGGGAAGCATTTTGAAGTGCAGCAGTACTACGGCCTCATAATTTTATCCTCTCTCTTTGACTCGAATATAAATTATTCATAAACTGCCAGTCGTCAAGGAACGTCCGGAGAGCGGAAATTAATGAAGAGAGCTCGTTAAGATTCCAAAATGGCCTCAGCCCTTTCCCTTGTTTTCACCACTTTTCACCCAAACTCGAGACGCGCAACAACCCAAAATTCCAAATTTTGTTTTTGAACTTCCCATTTTCCAAAAATTTAGCACCGAAAAACAAAGGCCACTTTGCAGTTGTTCCTTAAGTGTTGTGTTGGGTTTTTGGAAACTTTATTTTTGAAATGAAAGAAAAAGTTTCCACTTTCTCTTTTTGCAATGAGGTCATTTCTCTACAAGAAAAGAATGAAGGAGCACTACTGAATTTTGATGATGTGATCTTTGCATTTCCAACATTTTTAGTAGGTACTTCGCAACTCCCGCTTTTCTTCTTACTTTCTCCTCAAACTTTCCCCCCAAAAGAGCAGTAGATCATTTTGAAAAATAGCGCTTATCTGACCACAACTTATTGCCAATAAATGAAAAAGTGGATTCTGGCCTTCATTAGAAATTACTGAAGATCGAATGATCAAATAGCGATTTCAAAAGAATGAAACGACATGATTTTTTGGGGAATCAGGTAGAAAATAATAGTTTTTGGAGCATTACAAAAACTGGAGATCACCCCAAGGCTGTATGAGGAATATAAAAAGGCCTGGTCATGTGTACTGCACCAGTTTGAGCTCCCCGTTTACTTTTGGGCATAAAGAGAAGCTGGAGCTGGGAGCTGGAGAAAGTAGAGTTCCCGCGCTAGTTCCAGCGCTAGTTCCAGTGCAAAAGTTTTCGTTTGGAATTCAAAAGCCTCTCCGACAAACTTCCTCCCTGTGGATTTCAACTGCTCACGTCGAGACCAGATGAAAAGAACTCCAAAATCCCTTTTCAAAATCTTGTGATGTAGGGGAGAGCCCTTTGCCAGGAAAAATAAAAGGATCCACTTGCTTTCTCCGTGTCGAAAAACTTCGGCAGCATTATTCTAACGGACGGAACGGATCAAGCACATCAACCAACCTCTAACACTTGTACTCCCCACCTACACATCCATTCTAATCAAACAAATTTCTATTGTTTGAGTCTTAAAAATGAAATCTTCCCTTCAAGGCTCATAGCATCTCCCATATTGGAAGGCTCATTTGCATAAACCACAGATTTGAGACTCCGGCCGGAGAAAGTTGTTACCGGGAAAAAGGAAAAACAATGTAACGAAATGCGTCATTGGATTAGGCACGGTTCAAGGATCTCACGGAGAAAGTTGGTGAAAGTTTGATGGCGGCAATCTACCGCCCTTTTTAAAAGTGTTTTGTTTACTCCATTTGTTTTCTACCTACGCTCTTGGGAGGCTTTTAATGCGGGGTTATTGGGTGGTTGCGAGAAAATTGGACACGAGTGAAAGGGAGTTATTTTTGGGCTTATGGGAAAGTAGCATTGGTGAAAGTCTTTGGAAAGCTTGACTGTATGAGGCTGCTGAATTTGAAGGGATGATTTAAGAGGCAATTCAGATCTGGTACATATGAGAGAACATAAACTCGAGATCATGTCAGCTTCATGATTATGAATCCATTCTGTTCTCTTCCAAGTTTTTTTTTAGACTGTCAGGAACACTTTCACTTGCACAGCTTTCACCCTGCCTGCCAATTCTAATGAAGTTGGAAAACGAATTTTCCGAGATAGAATCAAATTTTGTACTATCAAAAATCTAATCAAATTTTTTTTTAATTTTCACTTCGCTCCAGCTTTGAGAATTTTCATCTAAAGAGTGCGTAAAGTGTTGGCTGATATGGATATCGATTTTTTTTAAGACTTTCTTAATGAGTTCATTAGACGCCCAAGAATCTTCGCTTCATAAGTTTCATAGTACACGACTTTGAAAACCGCCGCGGCCGTCGTGTTCTCCGATTAATATTGCGGTATTTTGCTTTCAAATTATGATTATTAGAACGAAATGACATTAATTTAATTGTATTACTAGTACTCAGATATCATTAAACATTCTAAATTTTTATCTTCAACAAAAAAAACTGAGCTTGTTAATAGTAATTAAAAATTACTTAGGTTAAAAATTTAGTAAACCGAACTTTTTTTTTAATAAGTACATAATGAAACCCTCCATAATTTGAAAACGAAGTAAAAGTTAGAATTGGGTTTTCAATTTGTGGTTTGAGTGCCTTTTTCAAACTTAACTAGTACGAAAATAATTGGAATACGGCACTTAATTCAAGTGGGTTTTGAAACAAACTTTTCCATTATTTTACCTCAAACTTTTCCTCTCTTTGTTACCTTTACATCTGCAAACCATTTTCATTACATTATGTAAAAGCATCACCAAATTTCATACCCATTAACTTTCAGAATGAACTACTTAACTAATAATTACAGTTCCGACAAACTTTCTAGCTCAAATTCACAACGCAAATTTTTGGAAAACAATTTTTAGAAAATTAATTTTGTCTCAACGGCGTCGGAGCCGATAACTCGATAAAATATGCGCTGTATCTTGTTTTCTTGAGCGGAGAAAGTTATGTAATGGCGTAGAGAAAGCAAAGAAGAGAAGAGAAATCTGTGTTAAAATATGGGTCCACCCTAAGTTTCATATCAAAGTTCCTTGTTATAAAATAAGGAAAATGTCCTTCTTGCAATTGGGTGGCTATAAAAGAAGGACAAACTTTCTCTTGACTTCCGTCATTCCCCCTATTGCTTTACTGCTCCTGTATCTCTGCTCTGGGTGACTGATATCCTGGAAATTCAGTTTCTCCAGCGACTCTCCAGCAATTCAGGATTGCGAGTAGGGCAGGAAGGCTGGAGACTAAAAGGCAGAGCCTCAATAACTCATAAACTTAATGGGTTGAAAGGACCGACTTCCAGGCCTCTTCTCCAGTGAAAGATCCAGAATCAACTCCAGAGTTTTGGACCAAAATCAACAGCGGATTTTGGGGGAAAATTTTCACTCCAGAAATTTATCTCTGTCCTTTCACTTCAACTAAAAATTAATCTTCTTTTGTCCTCTTTTCTAACGAGGCGCTGCGCCTATTGGCAGTTGAAATTATACAGAGTAGGCAGTGCCTGAAAGTTTTCAAAACGAACGTGAAATTTTAAAATAGTTTTTTTTCCCATTGACAGTGAACAGTGTCGCAGTTTCCACGACCAAAAATCTGCAATTCTGTTTTTACCCTTTTTATGATTCCTTTCACTGTATTTCAATTTCTGGGATTCCTAAATGGCCTTGCCGTAACGACTTTTCCGTCTGATTGAAGATTTTGATCGTTTTTAAGTCTCAACGACTTCAAAAGAAATTGGGAGTCTAGAAATTTCTAGAAATCGATTCCCTAAAAGAAGCTTTTTCCTATTGTTTAATCAATGGGTTCTAGATTTTTCTTCAAAAAATGCTTATCAGGAAGTTGACACTTAGAAAAACATAAAATGAAGAGCTGTGAAGAGAATCTGCTATGCGTAGGAGATGAAATTGAAAATACCGATTTTGAAGACTAAATTTGGCTCCTTGCCTTTTGAAATTGAAGATATTGAGGAAGGATTTTGAGGTTCATGGTGAAAGTGGTGAAAGCATCAAAAATTCTTGCTGATTCCTCGAAGGCTTTACAATTTGTGATCACACATATGAAGGAAGATGATGGAGCGGGGGCCCTTTGAGTCGGTTCAGCAGGATCAAGGCGTTTGGGGGCCCTTTGTTGGCAGCCCTCCACGTAAACTTGGTTTGTCTCCAAGTCCCGGCAGCGATGAAACTGATATCTTATTAATAGGAAGAGGGCAGAGCTTAAGTAATAAATCATGTCCTACGATCTACAATAATTGGCTTTGTTGCTGCCCAGCACGATCTAATTTTGCCCAGTATAACATCATTTTGCCCTTCTCTGCGAGAGCCCTTCATGTCCAAATCCTCGAGGCCTCGTAATTTCGAAGACCCTTAAAACCGCATCCAGGAAAATTAGTTTTCACAAATAACACCAAATTAGAAATTCCAAAATAACACCAGACTAAAATTTTCCAAATAACACCATGTTAGGGACCTCCCAAATAACAGATGAGCTACCGCAGGCTCTAAATTCCAAATTATTCTAAAAAAAAACTTCAAATTCTAGAACTAGATTTTGAAAATGATGCAATAATAAACAACAATAAAGTGTGGAGGCATAAAAGGCATAAATGAGGAGGCTTTGGGCTGTGCGATCTCTGCCAAGTAACGCCAACGAGGCAAAGTTAAAAGAAGTCTTGAACCGTAAATCATTCCATCAAATTCCGAACAATATTTTTTTTTCTAAAAGAGAAAGCCAAAAGAAAGTTTTGATGTGCAAAAAAGAAAGTTTTTGATCTTGGTTTTTTCGGTGATGCAAAAGTGCTGGGAGCCTCAACATCTACAACTACGACTCTGATTTTTTGGCAAGTATAACCAAAGCTTCCGCATGATTTACTCTTGTCAATGTCGCTTCCGTCGTCGGATTTATTGTGCTTCCTATGAAATACGAAGCAGAAATGAAATGCGCAGAAATGTAGTGCGTAGGAATTCGGAACATGCGACATTAGACCTCAAAAGTGAAAGTCCAACTTTCACATAATTTTTCTTTTTGAAAATATAAATTTCAAAACAAGTACAAATGCTCTAGTTATAGCTTGTGCGAGCAAGAAATTATAACGCAAGTCAAAATTTTCTAGTTCTGAATTACGATTTTTTTTTCGAAAATTTGTCTATCTTTTTGAATTTGTTTTACTATACACGCTGTATTAGGTAAACATTCTCCGACGGTAAACAAATGGATTCAGTTCCGTCGATTGTTGTTGTTTGTTAGTAAACAAAATTTAAGTGCTTTAGAAAGATTGTTATTGCATCCTTCAAATTATATTGAGATCATGCCCAATTCATTTAGGAGGAACAAATAATCGTAAGGAAGCTGCTACTGCTACTTATGAAGGAAAAAGCGTCTTCTTCAAAAACAAGTTTTAAACAGAGCTGTTTAGAAGTTAAGTATAAGTGGAAAGTTTCAAATTAACTTCGTTACACCACTGCAACATTTGAAAGTTGGCGCTGAAGGGCGCTCTTAGCAAAAATGAGGCGAACCCCTTGGAAACAACTTTGAATTTTAATAATAATCATTTCCAAAGCTTTCTCCTCCTTTTCTCCCGTGCACAATTGCCAGTAGACGAAAGTAGGGAAATTTTAATAACCAAAAAATAAATTTCCATCTCCCATGTTTACTCATCTTACTTTGCATTTACTGTCTCAATTTGAAATATCGGCTAATGAGAAAGCGACTTTGGGATTCTCCTGCCACAAGAGCAAATAAAGAAACTTTATTAAAAATTCCAGAGCAAATTGTAGACCTGTCAGAGGAAAGGGAAAATCAGATGACAGTTAATATAGTCCCAGAGCTCATAAAAGGGCCACAAAATACGGTGAGGAGAAAGTATGATTCTGTATATGTGCTTTCTTCACCGCAGGCACAACTTTCTCTTTCCATTTGATTTACTCATCTTTTTATTTTCTCTGTCGTCCCTCACTCTTCAACCTAAAGGCATGACGGCACGGAAGAACGAAAAAAATACAAAAGCGAGTTAATTTCCCCAAAGAGAAAGTCTTTTCGGTAAAAAAAAAGGCTAGGATAGGAAGCACTTGGGATGAAACGGAGTTTTCTTCAATTTAAACCGATTAATAATTCCCTCGATAGGAGAGATAACATAACGTTTTTTATATCTCTTGATTTAATTAGCTTGTCTTATTTTACGACAATACTTCACAAGATAATCAATATTATTCGTCTTCGATAGGAGAAAAAAGAGAAAGTGAAATATTGCTAAATTATACATAGGATAAAATATCTCCTTATGCATACTTTCTCTGAATTCTCACGTTACCCTAGGATAATCAGTTTAAGATAATAATTAATCTAAATTATTTTAACTTAATTTAAACCATCTGACGATTTTGGGTTTACATTATGCGATGTAAATTATGCGATTTACAATATGTAAGGAGAGAAAGTAAAACAAATTTTTATAGTCTTGTGTAGCATTGTTTACAACTACGTAGGTTTCTATATTTTAAATTTAGCAGTAAGAAATTGGTTCAAAGTTGGAATTGAATTTCCTGATTTCTATAAAAAAATTCTGTTTTTTTTTAAATATGTGAGAGGTGAAAGTGCTTAGAAATAAGTTTGGAAAATCGTGTGCTAATAACATTCTCGCTTGAAGAAATTCCCCATATGAATGCGGTTCGTATTTTAAATTGAAATGTTGCGAATTTTGTGTAATGTGCTTCCGCCTCCACGGCGGCGGAAGGAAGTAAATTAATTTGGGGCACATGGGAAATAAAGCTAAAAACTAGCTGGAAAGAGGAGGCGGTTGATTTTGAAAGTTGGGCATTTGAAAGCGGAAATAATAATAAACGTAATGGGCGTTCGCCGAGCGCCAGCTTTGCTGATACAATTTATTTTTATGTATTTGTAGGTTCAATGCAAGGGAAGCACGAGAAGGACCTACTCAATACGCTCCTCGAAAAGTACCAACCGCTCGAGCGCCCCGTGCGCAACGAAACCATGCCCCTTCAACTCTCCTTTGGGCTAACTTTAATGCAAATAATTGATGTGGTAAGTGAAAATATAACTTTCACCCAACTTCATAACAACAAATAGAAACTTTCACTCGGAGAAAGTAGCCTAGGTGTAGGAAAAAATCAAGATAAACTTCCCGAAGCCCCCCGCCCCGAAGCTTCTCCATAATTAATCTCAAAACTGCGTGTACCGGACACACGGTAGAATCGCCCTTGCAGGGCCCTTTGATACCTCATGAGAGATCAATTAAGGGCTCTCCGGATTCCGGTTGATTGTCGGAACTGAAATTGAAGATGAATTGTGATGGAATTATGCTTTACTCATCTCCACATAAGGCTCCTCTGAGCCCTTCATAATTGTTTCTTGTTTTAAATGACAATTCAATCCGGCCTCATCTCCAAGTCTAATATTACAGGCCTCTCGTCCTAAACTTTTGTTTATGAGGCTGTTGAGGAAAATTGGATGGTTGAATATATTAAAAGTTTATGGAAAAGTGGAGATGATGATGAGAGATGCTGGGAAGATAGTTGGAGGATGCTGGAAGTGCTGGAAGGATGCTGGAAATGCTGGAATGATGCTGGATATAGAGCGAGTATATAAAATATAACGCTGGAGTCGTATACAGAGACAATAAAATGAGGCCTGGAGAATTTTATGTTCTGCCCCGTGGTAATAAAGTGCTGGAAACACAAAGTGTGGCCCATTTGGCAAGCGACTTTTTATATCTAGGCCCTACAGAGGCAGTCAGTACGGCACTGCGTGATACAAAAATAATTAGTGAAATGGTGAAACCCAACGCTGAGACTGCAGGGGAAGCGATTAATCATGACAAATCGAGCAAAAGTTTAGAAAAAAAAAAGATAAGTTTATAAAAACAAATTCTGTTTAGTACATAGGATACATAAATTAAGGATGAAGGCAGGATTTTAGAGGAAATAAAAACCGGGGTGTGCCACACAGAAAGTAGTAAAGAAAATTGTTTGAAACTTTTAAAACAAATCACGTGTTGCTCAGTCCTAACGCATCAGTTTTTTATTTATTTTATTTTTTTACGTAAAAAACTAACATTTCATAGATAATTTCAAGGTAAAATTACACTTTGTTTTATAAAACAGAGACGTGTATAGATTTCTTGGATGTTTTTAGGTCGAGCGACCGGCACTAACAAGATGTAAGTTTTTAATGAGCCAATTAAATGGAGTTTCATGTAGTAAAAGACTATACGTAACAACGGAAAGGTTTATAACAATTCGAAACCATATATTTTTTAATAGTTTTTTGCTTTACTTTTTAAATTTTTACAATTTAATTAAAGTTTAAAAAATTTAAAAAGTTTTAAAACGTTTCCAGTTAATCTGACAAAAATTTACACACTACAACGAACAGCAATTAATTAAGACAAAAATTATAGCTCGTCGTAATTATAAATCATCCAATCTGATCAGTTAAGTTGTTTCAAAACCAAATTTAGTATTTTTTAAACAACTCGTATTTTTTCTACTTTTGCAGCCGAGTGAAACTTTTTTTTTTAAATTGAGTATTGTATTTTTCTTAATTTTTAGATTATAACTTTGTATCTCAAACGTTTGAAAGCATTTATATGGAGTGTTTATAAAGCAGATTTTTAGTGTCAAATTCCAATTACTAATTTCAGCTAATTAAATTTTACTCAAGCTTCAGCTTCAGCTTTTTACTGAATATTGACTAGTAAGTGTAAATAATTAATAAAACTACTAATTGCTCCAGCTAATGAGTAACATTTGATCTGCTCCTAAACAAAAGCAAAATGAGCTTTACTCGAGGTGCGTATTGGTGGAATATGCTCCGGAGCTTAAGTAGAGGAGAAAGTGAGGAGAAAGTTGTGGAGATCATATTTCCGAACGGTTCATCTCTCGTCGCTGGGAATTAAGGGCTCTTGGAGCCCTTTGCGCCTTCATTCCTGTTGAACCAGATCGATAGTTTCCCGAGTTTGGTAATGCCGACAGATGACACGGTGGTCTGAGCTTAGGTTGGAGGGACATTAAGGACCAATTACAAAACCAACAGCAGTTGCCCAAACTCCAGATTCTCTCCTTCAATTAATATGCTTCCAGGACACTCCAGAGGGGTATTAATTAAACCCTCCTCATTATTAATTTGAAAAGCGTTTGGGAGGGGAGGATAAACATAAATT
This sequence comes from Bilobella aurantiaca, assembly GCA_021029175.1. Taxonomy (NCBI): domain Eukaryota; kingdom Metazoa; phylum Arthropoda; class Collembola; order Poduromorpha; family Neanuridae; genus Bilobella; species Bilobella aurantiaca. The sequence continues at coordinate 9,058 of VYYI01000301.1, read as the reverse complement.
ATTTTTACTGCCACATATGTGATGGAGAAAGCATTCCGGCCGAAAGGTGTACTTTTGTTTTGTGGGATTGTTGGTTAGAGTTTGATTAAAAAGGGCCCTCTTCCTCTACTAAGGGCCCTAAATTCCTTTGTTTTCACTCCCAAAACTTTGTAGCAGCCCCAAAACAAGGACTTTAATTAAGAGCTGAAAACCGAGTTGAAATGAAACGAAAAAAAAGTTTTAATAGCCGCCAAAGGAAAAGTTTTCCTAAGATCATTTGCCTCAGTTATTTGGGACTAATTGGATTTACATTGTAGGATGAGCCCAACAGCCCATTTTGGCAGGATCCTCTTTTTACAAAACTTCTTTTAATTAATGGTTTAGCAATATTTTCACACAGAGGAAAGGGAGCCCTTTGAAGTCCTCTCTGGTACCTTAACCAAGTGAAAGCAGGTTTCAACTCCGAGAGTCGATTTCTGAAAATCCGGAATCGTCAGAGTCTCATGGTTAAGGGCACATTTTTTTTTGGAAAGGGCCCCTTCTTGAAGCCCATTTTTCAGGGCCCTTCGGAAATTGATTTGAGGGTGTTGGCCTTCATGTGTTAATAAAAGACGAAGCATGATTTACGAGGAGAACAAGCGTCTTTATTTATCGTCTGAGGGAATTGAAGGGGCATTTGAGACATACGGAGCTAGTGCATTTCGTTGATGGTTCTATCAAAGAGTGTGGGAACGGGAGCATTATGGATGTCATTAGACGGAAACCTGTGAGGACTGTGTGCGGCGCACGGTGCTTTCACTTTTGCCGCTTTCTCTGCCCTATCGATCAAACGGAAGTGGGGAAAGTGATGGAGAAAGCCGGGGCATTGTCCCTCCCTGGAGAAAAAATCACAACATCTCAAGAACCCTACTTTCACTGTGACACGGAAACCATCACATTCTGACAGAATCGTTTGAGTGCCGAGAGGCTGAAAGAATTGTCGGGGTGACAGGGAGAGTTACGCAACGGTTTTAGTTCGACGCTAAACTTCATCATGGGTTACGTGGGGTACATGCTGTGATTGAAGGCCTCAAATCATACTTCCTTTCTCTGACGGACTCCTTTTAGGTGCAGGTGAAAGTAGAAAGTTAAACAAATAATTGAAATGGTAAACACGTTCGATTCCATCAAAGAGAGAAAGTTGGAGAAAGTTTCTAATCCCAAATATACCGCCGTCTGTTTCATAATTATTATTTTCAATACGGTATTTTAATTACAGCAATACTGTACATTTCTTTGCATATTTCATTATAATTTGATTACATTTATCACATATTTTATTTTGCTTTCTTTTTTTTCAGTGCAATTTAAAAATTGTTCATTTAAAGTTCAGAAACACTTAAGCTAAGAATTGAGCTGTTTTTATTTATTTATTCAAGAGTAAAATCCTTACGAATCCATAAATTCCAAACGCAATGTTCTGTTCATGACTATTATTTTGAAAGATTTTGAAAATTATTTTTTATATAGAAAGCGTAAAAGTGAAGAGCCGCTATTTTGATTCGAGTTAATAATAGTTAATAGTTAATAGGAGGCGCGATTATTTGAACCTCATTTACGTGGCGAGTCGTTTTGTAAGCATAAAACCCCTTTTTTTATTTGCATTTTTTAAAATAGCACACTCAATTATTTGAATTTCATTTACTTGGGTGGGTCGATAGTGTTTTTCGTTCTCTGTATTTTGGTAGTGTTTCCGTTATATTTGGAAAGAAGACGTTTCCGCTGACATTTAGCTGATTATTTATGCAAGATTGGGGAGTAGTGGAGAGTTGTGAAAATGAAAAAGTGTATCTAGAGAAAGCATCCCATTTATTTCTGTTTGGATTCAATTTCAGGTTGCTCTCCCTCTGGCCCTTCCCGCCACTGCATTTTCTGTGATAACTTTAATTAAAAACTGTCATAAACTTTTGTGCGAGATACAAAGGAGGAGGCAAGGAAAAGGGGGAAAAATGAGGATCTAATGCTAGAAACTTTCTTTTTCATAATCCAAAGAATCCAGGAGGGAAGAATAAATGAGGCCTGGAGTTAAGCGGAAAGAAAACTTTCTCAGTGTCACATGAAAGCCTCACAAAGTGGATGGGTTAAAAAAGAGAAAGAAGAGGAGGATTTATTGGTCCAGATCTCCGTCCTGCCGGTCACTCCTTGTCATCCTGAGACAGTGCAACATGCCTCTTTTTTTAGTAGATTTCTCCCAGCTCCAAAAAATTTAGTCCTACTGCCTATATTCACTTTTGAACAAAAGGAAAAGTAGAGTGAAAGCTCGGTTTTAGGTCCATTGCATTTCTGAATGTTTTATGAGGAGTTGTACTTTCTCCAGGGTTGTGGTTACAAAAAATAAGAATTCCTTGTACCAGATATTTGTCCTGGTCACTGCTCGTCATTCTGTGACAGTAGATCACATGGTTCCATACAGGCAAAACCAACACCGAGAAACCGAAACCAAAAATGACCAAAACCGAGAACGACCAAAACCGACAGAGAAAACCGAAACCGAGAAATCCAAAACAGAATTCAAAAAAACGAGAACTTAAAAATAATTCTAAATATGAAATGCAATGAGTGCAAAATTGCAGCTTCCGCTTCAATTCGAGCAAAATCCGCAATTTTGGACTCGTAAAACACGGTTTTCGTCGTTCTCGGCTTTGGTTTTCTCGGTTTGCGTCGTTGTGGGGTTTGATCTTCTCGGTATTGACCTGTTACTCTTCAGATATCGCTGATGCGAATGCGATAGGTAGCATAGTAGTTCTAAAAATAAAGGTTATAGTTTCTTAAGGAATCATATTTTGAACAAAAGTGAAAGTAGAGTGAAAGTTTGTTTTTTCAAGATTTCTTGGTTTTCTGAATTTTCTATTAGGTGCTTCGTCTGCATTTAGAAAATCAAAAGTTATTTTGATAAAAGTCTAAAATGGCTGAATGTGGTTCTAGTAGGAGAATTCTATTTTTAACAAAAGTGAAAGTAGAGGAAAAGCTGGTTTTCTAGATTGTTTGAGATGAGTGTGGATACTTTCCCTTTGTTTATAGCGGAGAAAGTACCCTTTTTGAAAAAAAGAATGGGAATTGCCCAGAATGGATAGATTTAATGTTTGTAGAGGAGCTATAGCGGAAATGAGTATGAAATGAAGCCTTTGAGTAAAATAGTAGAGAGAAAGTGAAAGCATTAAGATCTAACACGCAACTTTTATTGTGGACTTTCTTTTATACTCTGTTGCCGAGCTTAGAAGCACTTCAAGGGCCCTTAGGAGAATATTGTGTTCCGTACGCCACCCAGCTCCGCTTTCAAAGGGCGGGCGGCGTAAATTCCGAGTTGGGCGCAGCCCACCACTTAAGACGACTCTGGAACACAAAGGAGGCTGAATAATTACTTCCGTCTTGATGGGATAATAAGAGAGCATAAATCGTGGTGGATTTAGGAGTGACTATTGGAGTTAAGTTGTTGCGTAGTGTTCGGTCTAATCTCGAGACATCTCTCACTTTCACTCGTGCGAGTGACGACGCTTTTCGAGCGCTCTGTACATGGACAGAAAGGATTGTCGTGTCAGTGATGGAAACGTCGCTATCACACCTCAATGTGCAGAATTGGAGGCCGAGACAAAGTGGCAGTTTGAAATGTCACCTACTTGCTTCCTTCATTGTCACCAAGTTGTCGCGTCCAAAAATTCGCAAGTTTATCCGCAGTCCCAATTCCATCCATTTCAATTTATCCAGGAATTTTAGAAGCTTCAGTGACTCAATCCTAGCTACAAGAGATCATGAAAAAGTACCATGCGTTTTGTTCCAAAAAACAGGCCTGAAAATCCATCCTTTTGTTTGCCATTTGGTCGTTAGTATTCAATTTCTAAATATTTGCATATCCACCTCAAGCCCCGCAGAGAGGCCCTTAAGTAACAATCCTTTTTCATCTTTCGAAATTTCACTGCTTAAGGGTCCCTTTTTCATGCTTGCATGGCTTTTGATGGCTTGTTTTTAAATTCAAATTTTTAAATTGTTGAGTTTTGAATTCTAATTTATTTGAGATTTACTTCAGAAAAGTTCTAATTATAATTTTACATACTTTTCCTTACTGAACGGAGTACTCGACGTAAATTTTTAATTTGATTTAGGAACGTTTTTTTGAGTTAGCATTCCTAATCAAAAGGAAACGATTGCAAGAAAAGTACTTAAATTTTGCTGAGATGGAGCGATCTATCCAAAATCCATTACTTACAGATTGAGTTCAATTCTATTAATTTTTAATCAGAAAATAGTATCTCTAGAGTAATAAAACCTATAAATAAATAAAAAACGCTGATCCCAAAAACTCCGGACAGATATTCACTCCCTATCGGAATCCGATCTTAAATTTCCCCATTCTGTATTTGTTGCTCCAATTGGAACATATTTAGCAAAGGAAGCTACAGAGTCAGGTCATTCAAAGCGTTTGGTTCAACGCGCCAAAATATATTTTACTTTCTCCAAACTTGTTTTCTGCCCTATAGAGCACACCTATACTCCTCGAGATATCTCCAGTAGGATCTTGGTTTCCGTTCAATGGTGAAAGTCGGAGAAAGTCTTGTCGGTCTTGTCCATGATCTCGTCGTCCCTTTAAGGGCCTAGCTCATGTTTTTGGCCTTAAGATGTGAAGCGGAAGGAGTTGAAGGGAGTAGCGGAGTGGGCTATTTTTCTTCTTCCGCCTCTTAAATTTCCTCCAGAAAAACATAGATAGGAGAAAGTTATAGGAGGCTGAAAAAGGAGCTCCTGCCTCCCAAATCCAGAAAGTAGTAGTTTTAAAAACTTGGTCCTTTTTTCCGAGGCTCTAACTGTCTCTGCTTTCACTTTTGCAAAGTTTTTTAGCCCTACAAGGACCACGCTTTCTCTTAATAGTGATACATTACACTTTCACTTTCTCAGCGCCTCCTTTTAATTTCATCACTTTCTCATGGAGGCAGCAGCCGGCGACGCACATTTTTTAGACAAAAGGAAAAAAAAATTGGAAAACAAGGCTCACGTCGTCCACCCACGCCTTTCATGTTATCCCTCTGAAAAAGCGTTTCTAATTTTGTAAATTAGGATCTCTACATTACAAGCCTCATCTTGATAACGCTCCAATTCATTAGTGTCACGAGGCTGGAGAGACTGATGAAGCTTCGTTTTTAATCTAAAACTTAAGAAAGTAAAGGCCTCCACGTTTTTTTTTAAAGAAATTTCATTGAAAGTGAGTGCAATTCTGAAAAAAGTGACCCTGGAGGCTCCTGGAGGAAATTGAAATTTTTTCTTGGCGGGAAATTCAGTTTCCATAATTTCTCCAGGCTTCTCCAGGAAAGCGAGCGTAATGAAATCTTTTTTTTAAGGTTGAGAGCGTAATGATGGAATATGAAGGAAGATGGGGAGTGATATTGATTTGATTTATTTGGGGCACATAAGGAGAAGAGGCCCTTCTGATCCCTCCACCTGCCTCTGTAACACGATCCTCTCCAGGATTCTCCAGCATCTCCAGAAATCCTCCAGAATTTTTGCTTATGCCAGGGCTGTGCCTGGAAGAGGTGCCACCTTCCAGGATTTCCCAGGCACAAGGAGAAGGTCGCTTTTCCTCGAAAAGTTAATTTGACACCTGCCAACTGGGTTCATATTGGAAATCTTTTAAGCAATACGCCCCTTTCTCTTCTCTGTATTGATTCACAAGGCTTTAGAAATGCTGGAAAAAGTATAATTCTGACAGGAAAAAAAAAGAGAAAGTTGAAAGAAAACACACTGTTTACCAAAAAGAAAAACTGTTTTAAGAATTTAGTAAAAAAAAATTTTTTTTAGAAACGAATCCTCTAGTGGGAGAAAGCTAATCATAAAATTAGAGTGAGCAAGAAAGAACAAATTGGAATATTTATGAGGGCGAGATGAGGATGCCTGGGCGAGTTTGCCTTTCTCCAAAAAAAAATGTGTAAAGCGTTCATTTCTACTCTGTGAACAAAGAGTTTGGTCATTAATTCACTAGGGGCTATGGCTGTAGTACTAAGGGAAGAATTTTCAGCGTTTTCAGCGTTTCCATTCTCGGTCTCCTTTTTTTTTCAAGTGAATAATTAAAAGTGGGCACATGCTGAAACCAATTTTTTTTTTCAAGAGAGAGGGCCCTTGTCTTTCGCCAAGGCTCCCTCCAAGTGTACCAGAGTCATTAGGCACTTAAGGCCACTTTCACTTTTTTTTTAGTGAAAGCTGTCTCTCCCCTCATTCACATCTGTACTCTTTACAAAGACAAACTTCAGTGATCCTATTATTCAATTTCAAAACAGGCAGGCAGACCCTTGTTCTAATAAGGCTCACAACACTTTCTCTTTTTTCGGGAACACAAAAGAGAAAGTGGGAGGGAAAGGTACGTGATTGGACTTTGTGATGCCTGCACTTTAGGTTCCAATCCTGTTGAATTGTTGCAGGGACATTGAGCGACTATTCAAAGTTATGTCCCCATAAAAAACCAATTTTCAGTTCTAGTGACGTTTAGAACACAATTTTTCAAACAAAAAACAGTCGAACAGAAGATTTTTTGTTTCTAGAAAAGTTTTTCCTTACCTTGAAAAACACACTGTTAACTCCTTGTTAATTTATAGGACGAAAAGAACCAAATTCTTATAACCAATACGTGGCTAACTTTGGTAAGTCATATTTTTGAGAGCCAGAATCAAAGGTTTTTGGGTGAAATCTAGCAGTTGCAAAATGTTAACGTGGCATCTTTGACGCTGTCAGAAGCGCGAGCAGTGTTTAAAACGTTAATCTTAGGTTAATTTGCATGTAGTCAATGTGGCATCAGCCCCTTTCCTGAAAAAATAAGACGGTGATGATGATATTGATGGAAATGTACAGAGACTTTCAAAATTCTTGATAAGATATTGAAAGACGAAATTTAAAATTTAGCACAGAAGGGGTAACATTGAACTTGAAAGGCTTAAAAACATGTTATTCAAATAAAAATTAATAAGTTTCCGCAAAATTAGAAAAGTTAACTCAGGGAAATCTGGTGAAATTTTATTAGGATTCTGATTTTGAGTCTTATTTTTGAAAGTCTCTGTATATTTCTCGGTGGTTACTCTTTGATCCTGCAGAATGCGAAAAACGCGTCGATATGGGCTTACGCCATGCAGTTGCGGAATGTGCGGCCTAGTGCGGTCCCCAACATCAATGTGTCGTCGCATGTCTCCAGCTTTCCCTGCTTTCACTCTGTGATCATAAATGTGTCGCCACCAGGTTTCTTACGCTACCTGACTCTTCACCTCGGCCTTCTTTACGACTGCGATTTGTCGTGGGTTTAAATGCCCAAAGCTGCGACAGTTATAAGGGGAGATCCCTTAAAGTTCCCTTCCGTTACCTCGAGGCCCATCATAAATTTCAATTGGAAGGGAATGGACGCCCTGGGAATTGTCCAACGAAGGGCCTATGCCAAGGCCTTGAAGGCCTCCACTTTCAATCCCAATTCTATCACCGCCCATCCCTGAAATTGATTCCTATTGACGGGGGCATTAAGGCCGGAAACGACGCCCTTAGACTGATCGTAGAGGCTTTGAGGCTCCCCCGTTAGTGTAGTAGAGATACATAGCAGCGATGTATCGGACGACATCGCTGAATCGCTTGTTACTCGTCTTCCCAAAGTTACCCATCTTAGTACCCTAATGGTAACCATCAGGGCTGAGTCAGTGGTCAAGGTCACTCACAGGGCCCCTTAGCTCCCTAGAAGGGCCTTGAATGAACCAAAAAATGCCAAAAACGAGTACAAAATTTGATTGATGGCAACTGATTGTTCTGTGTCTTTGTCCCTTCTTTGTTTGCATGTGCTCACATTGTAATTGCGGCATTATGATAAATTCAGGACGAGAAGAATCAAATTCTAGTCACTACTCTTTGGTTACGGATGGTGAGTACACCTTTAGCATTTTACAATTCTACAATACTAAAACATTCTAAAAACACTCAAAACGAGGGATTTAGAAGAGAACAATATTTCAAAACACTTAAAAAAGGAACTTAAATAAACAATTCTAAAACAATTTTTAATGAAGAGAAGATAATTTCGAAAGTAAAATTTTCTAAGTAAAACGTAAACTAAACTAAATAAAATTTTCTGTGATTTCAGAATTTGTCAATTAAGAGTAAGAATGAGAGGAGTAACGATTCTCTTTCCCCTCCTTTCTCCAATTGTGAACGTTTAGAGTGAAAGAAATTTGTAAAGAGAAAGTACAAGAAGATCTAAAATGGTTCCAAGACCCAATTAACTTTCTTAATTAACTTCCATTTCGAACGTTTTCTTTTTCCACCATTCATCTTGGGCCTTCCATTCAATTCGCTAAATTAAGGAAGATAGGAACACGATCGGAAGTTGAGTTTTCCCTTGCATGCCTAGCTCCCAGGCTTTCCAACAAAATTACTTTCTTTGTAATTTGCTAATTGATATTGCATTCTGTTCGAGGAAAGGCTGGAAACGTTTTGGAATGCGGCCATGACGGAAAAGCATGATTGACTTTCTCTTTTTTCCGTTTTGCATTGATTTTCTAAACAGAAGTGAAGCATCACGGCACAACTTAAAATTTTAAAGAATTTCAAGTTTTCAAAAAATGACTTGAAAATTGCCTGTATAGGTGAAAGTTACTCTGATTTAGCTAAATATAATGCTTTACTGGCTTTTGCATTTTTGAAATTTCGTTATTTAGTCATGTGGCTCTCCTTTTTTAATCACGGGTGGGCGTAACTGTTTGATAATGTAAACTAATATATTTTATAGCTAACATTAAATCTATCCTAAATGTTGAAAACATAAAAACTCAATTTTGGATATTCCAAACGTTAACTGTTGGAGAACTTCCAAATTTTGAAATTTTAATTAATTTTAATTTAATTTTGAGATATTTAAATAAACAGCCAAATTTTTGTTTCTCGTATTTTTTTTATTGTTTCTTTGTTTTTTTTTTGTTTTTCACATTGTGGTTGCGGGTAAACCTTCCAAAATTGTGTCATGTTATTTAAACTACAAAATGTACATGTTGTTTTCACTTTTCACGCTATTCTTAATTTAGAGATCATTTTG
>VYYI01000300.1:0-36007 GCA_021029175.1 Bilobella aurantiaca | reverse complement strand
TAAACAATACGTCCCAAATCTCCGACTAATTTTCTGCAATGCATTTACGCTGGAGTTGGACAACCTTATTAGACAAACAACGCCGTCGTCGCTAAGACGAACGGCGCTTTACCAACCTTGCTCCAACCGTATACAAGCACATTTGGAAATATGCAGAGTATTACCTTACAATAATCCAGGGGTGTCAAAGCACTCGGGTAAATTTAAATTGACTGTCTATTGACACTCATCGTCATCATCGTCTGTGTTATCATTTATCAAATCTAAGACCAAACTTTCCAGGCTTTCGTGGCGGTAAAAATGAACAATCGTCCTCACGCTTACCGCCTTATTCTACCCATAGCTTTGCATATCTCACTGCGTTAAATTGAATGTTTTTAGGGCCATTAATTTTTAATCTTAATTGAGTCAATATGTGCCCGTGACGTGGTAGACCGTGCCGGACTCACAAATACTCCAAATAAAGAGAAACCCCTCTTCGCGATGACGCTTCCACTTGGGAGTGACATAACGAAACGAATTATCTGATTCACTGAAGCCGTCCATTCTAAGGATGCATCTTTGAGGATAATGCTCCAGAACTTCGTAGGACGTTTGTTTTGCATGTAACCTCCGCCAGGAATTTGAACTTAGTAGACTGTAAACAAACTTGAATCCATTCATGGGCGTATCTATCCTTATTCCATCGCATTAAATCGCTAGGTCTTTTGTATCTTTTCTGATCCGTATCCGGGGTAGGCTAGGAAATATGCTCTTTATGTATGCACGGTATGCTAATCAATTCAAAGTGATGCTAAATTTGATGGGAAATTTTGGGGATCAAAGATTTCAAATAATTGTCGCTTTCTGGAAAATAAATATGTACATACTTTAACTTTCAATACTTTAAAAAATTTTAACGGAGCTAATACTCAGTAAGTGGGCTGGAATTTATATAGTGTTCTCCCATAGCAGTGACAAGGATTTCGCCCTTTCAGATTCATGTCTCCTTCCTTACCGAAAGAGGGTGAAAGATCCAGGGCTCGTACTATTGATGCGACTAAATTCGTATCGGTTAGTTATCTTATGTCCTTCATTGCTGTGAAATGAAAATGATGGAGACGGCTTTTGGAAAAGCATCGCGTAAGAGTGCTTCACCTTGATATATTCTAGGATTTCCGACTTGTCCAATCCTCGCGTGTTATAGTGTATAAAGGATAAAAACTTATGTTCGCCGATATCGGACTTGTTTGTAGAATCGGTCCAAAACGTCAAACACACAAAGTGGGCGATGAACTCGAATTGTAGAGAGGGGAGATGGTAAAGGTTCGCAATTTCAACAAATCCTAATTCAAAATATATTTTTACTGTAATTTTATTGCATTTCAAAAATTTTTTAGATGATTAAAAAATTATTTAATTTAACCTTTTTGAGCTTTTCAAATTGTTAACTCACTTTAGTGCTGGTAAGTGGAATCTTAAGCAGGTCAATTGCTTCTGACGTAGCAGTTGGGTAATCCAGATTTTGAGCACTGCTTTGGATGCTACTCCAACAATCATAGCGATTATCACTAAAATAGTTTTTGAAACCATTTTCAGTTTTATGTAGTTTGTCGTTGAACTGCTCCGCTCAATTTGTAAAAAGGAAATGATAACAGAGCCCTTTCAACATTGAAATTTGCGAAGGTTAAATTTGAACCAGTTTTGAAGCCTACGAGGTCAATGAATTCAATGTGTTGGAGTACTTTTGAGATGATAACGATAACAAAACGTTAAAAATATTGCAAGGTTGGATATTTTGCTGAAGAGAAGCAAACCGCAGGCAGTAAATAATAACAAAATGTATGCTGATTTCATAATAATAACTTATTTTTGCATTGAAACTGCATAGATTGGCATTATAACTTTGTTAAAAATCCCGGTAATGCATTTTCTGGTTGGATTCGGGGTATTGGATGAAATCCGAGAATCCGGGATTTTCTCATGTATTTTCATCTATACGCGGGAGATAGACCTGACAATTATTATTTCAAATTTATCCGAGAGTGCTTTGACGCTCTGCCATCATCTACTAACTCTAAAATATACATTCATACATAACATAATGTGACAATTTCCCTATAGAGGATTAAAAATAAGGTGGGAAGTGATGAAATTGAAATTTTTTACATTTATCAGATTATCCAGTTCTTGCCACGTGACCATTACTGGTTCCCCCGAATTAGTGGCAGAAGCAAAACCACGCAAAAGTAACATACATATCTATTACACATCTAAATATAGGTACATTAACGCATTATCTAAGCAAACCATCTAGAATAATGGGAGTATTATAATATTCCAATTTATTGCATTTTTTTCATTGGAAATTCTAACAAATAGGTTATTTTACAATGAACTAAGTAATGCATTGATGTTGCAAAAAGTGTCTTCAAATTTGATTAACCAATAAATAATATTACATGTTAACAATAAATATAAATATTATATTTCTATTAATACCCATAAATAAATGTATTGTTTTGTTTGTTGCAAAAGTTTGTTTAGTTTGCACTTTTTTCGCTAAAAGTTTTGCGATATTTTCGTGTTGCAAAATACACTCAGAGATCGCCTCATAGTCCGCGGTTTGTCCACATCTCTCTCTGACTCTGCCTCCGACTCATGCTTCATTAGCGCTTCATCTGCCGCAGTGGAAGGAGTGTCTATCTCAGTCTCAGCTGCTTCAATTAATTGAACACATTTAATTACCACTATTCAACGACATACCCTCGTCACCAGATGACAGGAACTGCGACCCAACTCAAGCTGTCACATTCATCGCAACTCATCGCAAACGAACTTGGACATTGGATCGGAAGGAACAAAAACGGTAACTGTTCAATTATTTTACTCGGATTATCTAATCAAGTTGTCATCCTCTGAGAGCCTGGAAGCGCTGCTCAGCGTCTCCAGCCCCTTTCATACTTCCCCACTTTGTATTTGAGCGCTGAAACCATGTATACTCAATTAATCAGCCCAATTCATATCCTAACCAATTAGTTGAAGACACGCATGACGACAGAGTTGTACACGATTGGGTCAGTTGTCACATGTTAACTGTCAACAACGTGAAGCGCTTTGCAACAAAAATCAGTGTCCATGAACAAAACGTAGCTAATGTAGATTCACGCGTCACTCACGACTACGACTAACAGTGCTTTAATTCGCTGCGCTGATCGCTGACAATTGGCATTTGTGTAGTAATAGTATTTTGACAAAGTTCAGTGCAGTGACTTTATTTGTGGTTGTTGAATACGGTGTTAGCCCAATTAATCAAGCTGTATTTACTAACGTCATTCGAAGTACCCGTGTCACATTCTCAGGTCAAGTAACCATATCACTTTATGCCCTCTTTACAGCCGTGTGACAGTGGCATGATTCTCCTGGTTGCATGACGAAAAGTGGGTCATCTTCAAGTGGAAGCAGAAGCGATCAGGAGTACGCGATGCCTTGCTCTTCGGGAGAGTTATGGGGTCACCACCTCATGCCCCAGAAGATTGACCTCGACATTCTCCTCCCGACTGGAGCCGTCGTACCGCTCCGATGCACCCGCGATCAAACGCTCTTCCAAATCAAAAGTACAGAACTTGACCTCACGCTATATTTTTTGGGTTGATCATGTCACTTGACAAGTCCCTTTGTTCCGTCACCTTAGCTCAGCTCTGGCGGGAAGGGCCCAAGTACCCTTACTTTCACTTAATTCGCCATGACATCAACTACGTCTTCACGTCCGTGACCTCCGATGCCAAGAGGGAGGAGTTCCACGACGAAGCACGGCGCCTCTGCGACTTACATCTCTTTCTGCCCTTTCTCAAACTGGTCGAGCCCAATGCGAGTACAAAGCAAGAGAACATTCTCAACTCACAATTAAGTAAGTCTTAATTAAAGTTAATTTTAAGCTCAATTAAAGTTGATTAAAAGCCTAATTAACTATGTTTAAACAATTATTGTCATGTCAAATGTCATAATTTGTTCGTTTATTACTCCAGCTTCTGCCCTTGGAATCAAAGTGAGCAAGTTAGACGAACTGGAGAACAGTGAAGTGATTGAGTTTCGACGTGAGGCGGTGAGTTTCTGTAAGGAAATTGTTGACATTCGGGAAGGGACGCCCGAAGACCACGCATTCTACGCCTACTCCGCTCAAGTCTGCCCCACCAAAGTGCCGAGTGACCTCTTTCGTGACGGCGCCGTGGTTCTCAAAGTCTGGATCGACTCGAATCGAACGTGGACCATCAAGGTGCCCAGGGAGGCCAACGCGGACACTATCATTCGTGAGACGCTCGAGACCGCTGCCAAGAAGTCCGTTGGCCTTGGCCATGTCCACAACTACTCTGACTTTGTGCTCAAGATCTGCGGTCGGGAGGAGTACCTCCTGGGATCATTTCCAGTGTCACAATACAAGGTAAGCGTGACAAAAAAACACCGTTGTCTAGAAACCGTGAAATCTGATTCCGAGAGGTATTTCCATTCTGGAAACCGTGAAATCTAAGAGGGTATTTCCGCAAACCTTGGAATCTAAAGGGTATTTCCATTTTTGAAAGGGTGTAATCTAGACTAGACCTAAGCCGTGACATGAGCATGTCCCATGTCCACGCTGTGGTCGCCTTCGTGTGTGACATTGTGTTAATTGCTGGCTGACCACATCTTCCGCCAGACAAAGAGCAGACAGTGTGTTTGTGTCGATTAGAGCTTAACACAACTAGATTTTGCTACTTTTCACGCCCCAGCTGCCGTTGTTGTGTCTATGGCTCTTTTACAAGGTTGTCTGGTTCCTTTGTCCACTTGCAGTGACTCGACACTACTTTCAAGTGCCAGAGCTCAAAGTGCTTACAAACACAAACAGTCCTTGTTTTAAACTCACTCATTCAATGAGAGGCCAATTATTTTGTTTTCCGCAGATTCGGCAAAATGCACTATTTTACTTTCATCAGACGCCAGGAACAGTCTTTGTTTATAAACAAAAAAGCCTTTGTTTAGAAATGAAATGAGCAAAAGCAATGTTTATTTTGTACTTTTGCTTCAATTTTGTCCACCATTTTTCCTTCCATTGAAAGAATAGCGCTGGTCGGAGTTTTTCACTTAAGAATTGGATTGAATGCTGGACAATCAACCCCTGGAAAATTTTCCCTTAAAAAAACGTTAGAGCAAAAATTCATCTCATTGTTTACGAAACAGTGTTCAGAAAGGCTAATGGCTAATGGCTAATTTCTATGCCTGTGAACCACAATAATAACATAAAAACATTGAAAGTCCAACCTGTATTTTAACCCAATTCTAGAAGGTTTTTTTTTTTAATTTTATCGCGGTTGTTTATGTTTACATTCACTGTCATACAAAAAATGATATCGAAATGCTGTTTAGCTTATTAGATCCCGAAGTACCTGGAATCAAGAATTTTAAATGTGTATTTAGAATGGAGAATTATTGGTGACGTAAATGTGTTTATTTTTTAGACGTTTGAAAGCCGAGAATAATTTGTAAATAAGGTGTTGATGTGTTTATTATTGGGGAATAATGGGAATAATTATTTGGGAAATAGATGTTTATTTTGTGGTGGTACATTTGAGAATGGGAATAATTTGAAAATAAAGAAGTGTTTATTTTGTTGACGTTGTGAAGTGGTTGGGTTAATTGAATAGGCTTAAGCACAGGGGCACGTGTATGTCTGGGAATCGCCCATTTCTCAATTGGAGAGTGTTTGACATTGGAGGAAAACAAAAGGGGAGAATTTGTTGTTATTGTTTTCGCCACGTGCTGCAGTGAAGTGCGCATGAAAGTCGTTTGGAGGCACTTAATGTTTATTTACCTTTCTATTGAAGGACGCTGGCAATTGACAGTAAAGTACTTTATGAATTTTTGTAAAGCCAAAACCACACGACACGTGGTAAAAGCGCCGCGCAAATTCCTAATCACTATCTTGATACCGCGACCCCTTCATCGTGTCGGACTGTGTGTAGTATGTACAGAGCGTTTTTTAAGGACTGATGATGACGTGTGTCAAGGAAGGAAAAAGTACAAAGCTGTAGTTTTGTAGAATGTGTGTTTTTGAGGCTTTTTCAATATGTTCTTGAATTTTGTTTGTATTTCCGGTAGCGGGCCTTTGAGGAAGGCTCTGTACAAGGGCGAGTTGAAAGGAAAAGTGGATCAAAATATGTTATTTTGCTCGCTCGCCGCCCGCAGTGGGAGGTTCACTCTGCGTTTTTTTTTTCAATAGAAGCAAGTGTTTTGGAATTGCAAAATCGAAAGTGTTTTTGTAGTAATTTGGCATCGAAAATAGTAATTGAGAAGAAAAAAAATGATAAAAAAAAGCACGAAAGGCGATGCGCGTGTGTTTGTCAAACAAATCGAAACGAAAAAAATTATTTTATAATTAAAAGGCAAATGCAGAAAGCTATGTTATAGAAAGACCACACCTACGTTCGAGCCGTTCGATCATCCACGGAATCGTCCTCCTCAACAGTACAGAGCGTTTTTTAAATGCTGAGAAAGCATTCTAAACTAATCATGAATTTGTGGACAGATTCTGCCTAATTCGGTTCTTCGGAAACCCTCTGTACATTCTAAACGTTCTTCGAACACACTTTGTCGCTTGTTTGTTTGTTTGCCAGGAGAAGCAATGCCAAATTCGTAAGGCCAAAGCAGGTGAAAAGATGCCTGCCAAATCAAATTGTTTTCTTTTTTCAAAGGGGAGCAAGGCTGCTACGCATTTGCTTTTGAAAAGGCCCTTGCATGAAAGCGGAAATGGAATTAATTTATTACGGTTTGTTTACGTCCAGAAAGTGCGCGGCGAGACGACGGCAGACATTAGGATGGTATGAAATTGAAAAACAAACGAATTAATAGACGACGAAAGAGGCGTGATAGACCGCCTGAGTCCTCACTTGATGGGTTTGGGCACAGCGGAAGGCTTAACGAGCCCTTAAGTGGCTCTTGAACTATTGATTTTGTGAATGAGGTTTTCGTTTTGTGTCTTTTGAATGGATTTGTTGAACCAATTTGTCCTCTGAATGAACTTCATTGAGCACTGCCGATTAAATAAACAGAAAAATTAAACGGGTTTAATTGCCCCTTTTCCAATGACGAGTAGAGTGCAAGGAAGGGACTTTTTTTTAATTACATATTTGTTCCAGGGAGTTTAATTGCATTGTTAGTTAAAAATAACTTGCAGTTAACAAATTGCAGTTATTATCAAGGGCAAGGACAGCAATTTATTTTTAAGTTTGATTTTTGTTGTCTTTGCAGTACATACGGGATTGTAATCGAAAGGAATCCGTGCCTCTCCTCGAGTTCATTGAGAAGCGGAAACTATTAAATAAACTGCCAAAAGAGCCTTACCACATACCGGCCTACTTCCGGTAATTAAAAACATATAATTAACTAAAAGTTTAGTTAATTAACTAAAACACTTAATCAGCAATTTTTTAATTCGCAGGAGGCCGTATCGAACGAGTGAGAACGAAATTCCCGGTCAAAGTTCCCTGCATTTATGGCGCATCAATAACCACTTTCGAGTTCAAATTCTCTGGGCCACTTTCATTAACGCTACGGACAACGTAAGGGCTACTAAAAGTAGATTATTGTTAATTATTAATTAAGTTTTGAAGTTAATTTACTTGTTAAATTGCAATGTTAAATTTTAATTAGGTTTGCGTAAAGGCGGGAATTTTTCACGGCGATGAGCAACTCTGCGGCCTTCGCCAGACGGCGCAACTTCCCGTGAACAACAGTCCGCGGTGGAACGAGTACTTGACCTTTGACATTGCCGTGTCTGACATCCCTCGAAGTGCTCGACTCTGCATCTCACTGTGTAGTGTTACCAAGAATAAGAAGAAGCAGGTTAGTAATTAATTAATTTAAAGCTAAATTAAAGTTAGGGTTAAACCTAATTAAATTTAGGTTAAACATAATTAATATATCTGATTTTTTTATTTCATATTTTAGGAGGAGTACTGCATGATAGGATGGGGAAACCTAAATTTATTTGACTTCAAAAGTCGACTAATCACGGGCAAACATCGCCTTGATCTCTGGCCAGCTCCCCTCTCCATGGACTCGATGAGTCTCCTTCACCCGCTGGGAATCACTGGTAAGTTAACCTTTGACCTATAGTTCAAAGGTCAATGACCTGGAAAGCAATTTGAGTAAACGTTTTTTTTTATTTATAGCCTCACGACTAGAAAAAGAAGGTTCCGCTCTGGAGCTTGAATTTGACCGCTACTCAGTTCCTGTGTACTTTCCTGAAATGAAGGAGATTTACGATCTCATTCGCTTTATTAATAATGAGGAGCCGTGTAATTCAGATCCACAGAGAGATATCGTACGTGTTTGTTTATAAATATAAAAAATTGTTTTCGAGTTTTTTTTTGTTTGTTTTTTTAGATTTGTCGACATTTTTTGAAGAGTTTTGTGGTTTTTGGATTTGGTAAACAAGTACAAATTTCTTGTTTTTTTGTTTTTCAGAGCAACATTGAGAACCTGGTGCGGCGTGATCCCCTCTGTGAAGTGTCCGAGCAGGACAAGCATCTCGTCTGGCAGTACAGAACCTATTGTAGAGATCACGTGCCGGAATCGCTGCCAAGGTTGGTCGCTTCGGTCAAGTGGAGCTCGAGAGAACAGACTGCAGTGGTAAGGGAGGACTTAAAAAAGCCCTTAAGGGACCCGGCTCTTAATGTTATGTTAAAATTAAAAAAACATTTTTTTTATTCTACGTTTTTTTTTTTAGTTTTATGAGATACTCAGAGACTGGCGCCCAATTCCACTGGAAACGGCCGTGACGCTTCTTGATTGCAAAAGTGCTGATATCCATGTAAGAACGGTTTTTAGAAAATGAAGCTGATTTAGTTCAATATTATAAAATAAAGAGCAAGCAAAAACGAAATTTGGAATTTTGGTGTTTTAAATTTGTATATTTAACATTTTTTTAAACTTGAATCTTAAACTTGTTTGAAATCTTGAATTTTAGACTTTTTTGTTTGTTTGAGATTTTATAAAATTCTTTACTTTGTATAGGTCCGTGAATTTGCAATTCGAAACCTGGACAGACTCCCAGACTCAGACATCTTTGATCTCCTCCTGCAATTAGTGCAGGCCCTTAAGTACGAGCCTTACCTCAACTCTCCCATAGCAACATTCTTGCTGCGAAGGGCCCTTAGCAACAGGCTCATCGGCCACTTTTTCTTTTGGCACCTTCGCTCCGAGATCTCTGGGAAATCGCTGGACGTCCGATTCGGCCTCATCCTCGAAGCCTACTGCCGCGGCCTGTGTGGCCATCTCAAAGACCTCAACAAGCAGGTGGAGGCGCTGGAGAAGTTGAGCATGTTGGCGGATACGCTGAAGGAGAGGAGGGATGAGCCAGCGAAGGATAGACTCAAGTGAGGTCAAAGGTCAATAGGTCAAAAGTTGACCTATCGGTCCATTACAACCCTGAATCGACGATATTTTGTTCAACACAGGTTCCTCTCTGAACAAATCGAGCAAGCCGACTTTTTAGAAGTTCTGCAAAACATGAACTCGCCGGTGAATCCTTGCATTCAGCTGGGGGCCCTTAAGGTTGGGAGCTGCCGTATCATGGACTCTGCCAAGAGGCCCTTATGGCTCGTCTGGCACAACAATGACCCTTTGGCGGCTCAAGTTGGTAAGTATAAATACTGGTCTCGCATTGTCAACTTTTTTTCTAGAAAAATTTGAAACTTCTTTTTTATTTAAATAAAAACTTTGTTTTCGACAAATATACTTTTACATTGTTTTTACGTTTTATGTAAGGCCAAACTTGTTATTTAAATTAATAGAAAACATAAATGAAAACAAAAATAGGAGCGTAACAGAAATAAAAACAAAAATAAGTTGCTTATTTTGTACTGAATGACGATCAAGTGAATTTTTTAAACAGGAGTCGGGGAAACTGCAGCTATTTTTAAAAACGGAGATGATCTGCGACAAGATATGCTGACATTGCAGGTAAAACGAAAATTTAGAATGATTTTTTAGAAAATTTAGAACAGATTTTTTAGAACGGCTCGTGTGTAAAATTGAGGTAAAGCTGATTTTGACTGGACGTTGTAATTAGGTTGTCAGAATGATGGATGAGCTTTGGCGGAGAGACGGCCTTGACTTGAAGATGCTCTCATACACGTGTCTCGCCACTGGGAAGCAAGTTGGGCTCATTCAAGTTGTAAGTTGGACAAAACTTCAACTTACAAAACTTTCAAAAAGTTGGAGGCAACTTACAACTTAATTGCCAATTTGTCATTTGTTCAGGTACGAAAAGCCCAGACTGTTTACACAATTCAGCGCCGAGCCGGTACGCTGGCAGCGATTCAAGTCAATTCTCAACAACTGTACAAGTACTTGGAGGACAAGAACAAGGATCCGGTGAGTCGTCGGCGAGCTGTGGAGACGTTTACCAAGTCATGTGCTGGCTACTGTGTCGCCACCTTCGTCCTCGGCATTGGTGACAGGAACCCGGACAACATCATGGTCACCGAAGATGGACACATCTTTCACATTGACTTTGGTCACTTTCTGGGCCACTTTAAGAAGAAGTTTGGGATTTCGAGGGAGAGGGTCCCTTTCGTCCTCACTGACGACTTCCTCTATGTCATCAGTCACGGTGCCAAGAACCCCAAGGAGAGCAAGTATTTCCACGAGTTCCAGGAACTCTGTGGCCAAGCATACATTCTCTTGCGGAGGCATGCTAATCTCCTCATTTCCCTATTTACGCTTATGCTCCCGACGGGAATCGCTGAATTGCAGTCCATTTCCGACGTGGACTACCTCCGGAAAACGCTGGCAGTGGACATGGACGAGGCGGGGGCCCTTAAATACTTTCTAACAAGGTAATCCTTAAAGTCTATAAAATCAGACCAGGTGCCCTTAAAGCCTTTAGACTACGAAAATCAAATCTCGTACCCTTAGGCTTAGTTTTAGCTTAAAACGGATCCGCAACAGTTAATCTTTTTAGAAACAAACAAAAAGGAGCTTAAATATCGAATGCATGCATGTACTGTATGTGTAATAATATAATAATGTTAATTGTATGATATTAATGTTAGTAAAGAATTTTATGATCTCAAAGTGAGGTATAAATTAATGTTTTCGTCAACATCTTAATGAATGCAATTTAAGGTTAGGAAAAGTACTCTTCCGAACATGATTTTGCTTGTTTTTGTTTGTCTTTCTAATTTTTTTTATATAATTTGATGTTTATAAATTTGACGAACGTTTTTTTTTAGGTTTGAAGAAGCGTACGGCGGTGGGTGGATTACGAAATTAGACTGGTTCTTCCATTCTCTCAACCATATCAAAGACGTCAACTAAAGTTCAACAGCGCCATCTTCTCTGCCACGGTTTTTCCTACGTCATGAAAAAGTTCTGGATCGCCACGGTTTTCTGTACCTCATGAAAAGTTCTGTTGGTTTTTTCTCAGAATCCTAAAGAATTCTAGAAAAGTCTGGATTTACAATAATGGGATGATAATGAAGAAGACAAAAAAACAAAGTTTTGGTGGGCTAATGGACTCTGAGATTTGGGCTTTCTACGCTCCACCGTGAGATCTCTATTAATTAGGCTGTTCCTCCAGCTCCCAACGGCGTCTCGAACCGTTGATGGAGCACTGTTGCCCCTCGCATTTAAGTTAGCCTGTAACCGTAGGCTATTTTGTAACCCTAGGGTAGTTAGTGCCTGGAGTAATGTCGAGGGCGGTCCCTTTGTGATACAGGAGTGTTACAGACGTCTGCGGAGTGCTCTAATTACTATTAGGATACTTTTCTAACCTCTTTTCTTATCTAGGAGCTAAAAGCTTAGTGAAGGACGACATATGTCGAATCGTCATAAATTATGTCGTCTTAATTTTTTTTTTCTCAAAACTACCTTAATTACTACCTTAACTTATTTTTGTACCATGACTTTTTTGTTATCTCTGGGCAATAAGAACAATGTTAGTAAATGACCTAATGGCTCTGTTAATTAAGCAGTTATTCCGAACCATTATTGTTATTCTTCCTAAATTTGGTCATTTGATGGCTAGTAATGGACAAATAAATTTTGACTTGTCCTTGGTTAAGTGGCTCGGAAATGAGGGCAAGACACTCAAAAGTATTGAGTGACAGGCACGTTGGAGACAGGTCTGTAATTCAAAAGTACAGAGCGTTTCTCAAAGACGGAAGGGCTACCGCGTGGTCAGAATTTATTGCTGTGGTGTCAAAATATGGAAGCTAACAAATGACCGCGGCGGTGGGTAGAAGTCCTGATTTTACATGGCTTAAAAATTGGAAACTTGACATTGTCAAAAGGCATAATTTGATTGGAAATGCTAATTTCTCTATTTTGAGGATAGTGGACAGGGAGTGAAGAGTTGGCTAAATCGCTTCTTGCGTTTGTTATGAAACGCTCTGTACATAAATTGACAACATTGAGTGTAAACTTGGAATCTATTATGGTTTTTTACGGCTTTTAGACGTTCAAGTTCATTGGCTTCCCAAAGGGTGGGAAGGAAGATAAAACGAGAATCGCTGTTAAAGTATTTAAATTTAATTGAGATTAACTTTAATTATGAGTAATCATGGTTAGGGGTCATGTTTTAGGGAGAGGATTCCAGAGTCAGTTGAGACGTGGAAGGGGAAGGTGGAATTTGTGCTTGAGAGCAATTAGCAATTTGTTAGCAAAGCAATTAGCGATTCGTTGAGCAATTAGCAATTAAGAGGTGTTAATTGACATTGAAGCTCCCTTGAGGCGTTGTGTTTCAAGTGGGCCAACCATGCACCTGTCCCCTTCCATTCAAAGGCCTCCCAAAGCATGACCCTTATTTGAACAAAAGACCTTGGACGAGAAAAGGCAGGACGAAGTTTTTAGAAAAAGTTTTTTGAATTTTTAAAATTTTGAAAAGTTTCGGCAAAATGAAGGTCCTGGTAGCTGAGAAGCTTCACTTTTACTTGTCCCAGCTCCCAGCGGCCCTGCGGTCGAGCACCGTGGAAATCGCACTGTTTCTCCTCATGATTTCCAATTTGGGGATTTACACGATTTCTGAAGATTTGGCACTGGAAAAGGCGTGTCGCGTCAACCTCAATTTCTCAGACTCAGTTTGCGTTTCAATAACAAACAGGTAAAGAATTTTAAAAATTCGAAAGTATATTTTTAAAAAATACAAAAAAAGGACACTTTACAAAATTTTTGAAAATTTTGAACATTTTTTTTCAAGAAATGAGAGCATGGTGGCGGAGGAAGCGGCGATGCAACGGCTCGTTTCCACGGTCAAATCAGCGCATGCTATTGTCGACTATGGTGTTCCCATCATTCTGATGATGTTCCTTGGACCGCTCAGGTACTTTTTATTTTTAAAAAAAGTATTTTAAAAAAAGTGTCTAAAATCTTGTGTAGACAGTAATCTAACAAAGTGTGTAAACATCGTGTAAAATTTTCTAAAAATCGTCTAAGAATTATATGAAAAATATCTTTTACACAATTTAAAAAAATCTTCTAATAAGTATTATGTGAAAACTTCGTTTAAACAATGTTTAAAAATGTTTAAAATCGTTTCTGAATTTTAAGCTTATTTTAAGCATGTACATGTTACACATTCTGCGATTTGTGCAAATTTAAGAGCCTCGTTTAAAGATTTTTATTATTTTTCCAACTAAACACATGTAAAAAAGACAATCAAAACGTCTTTATATTGCTAATTAAATATGAGAAACATGAAAATTACGTTGCTGGATTTTGAGCATTTTTTATATCCGCACATGGCCCAATAAAACGTAATTTGACGAAGGAGCTTGTGTGGTTTAAGTGCCCATTAAGTGCCCTATTTTTAAGTGCCCTTTGACCTTTAGTGATGTCTTTGGGAGGAAAGTGCCGATGGTGCTTGCGGTGGGGGGTTACCTTCTCCAGTACTCTGGCGCCATGCTGTCTGCCTACTTCCCTTCATGGGACTTGTGGACATTCAAGTTCATTCTGTCCACGACGAGGGCCATTGGCGGCGGCGAAGCGGCGTACAACATGGCGGCCATGGCCTACATCTCTGACGTCACGCCGTTCAGCCCCTCTCTCCGCACCGTGCGCACGGGGCTCCTCTACTCAGTGTTCATTGCCGGCGTGCCGGTGGGCTCGGCCTACGGCGCACGACTCTCGAGCATGGGCCTAGGCTACGTGAAGAGTTTGGCGCTGGCCAGCGCCCCGGGCTTCCTCGCCTTCTTCCTCGTGTTGTGCTTTGTGAAGAACACGAGGAATCCCGAGAGAGCCCGAGAGGTGGATCGGATGAATCGCTGCCAAACGCTGCGCTTCATTTTCAACCCCAAGAGTACGTGGATCCAGATTTTTAGAACGCTGCTCAAGCGTCGAGAAGGATTCAATCGCTTCAATATTTTTGCTGTTCTTTTGTCACAGTTTTGCGTAATGGCACCAATGAGCGGTAATTTTTAAATTAATTAACCTCAACCTTAACCTCAATAACCTCACCTTAACCTCAATTAGCCTCACATTATGGTAAATAACCTAAAATTACCTAAAATTCACTGTGAGCGCTGAAACGCTGAAAACGCTTCTTCTTTTCAGCCGAATTTACCGTAAGGTACTTGTTCCTCAGGATTCAATTACACTGGAATCTAGTCGAATTTGGAAATTATTCTACGTTTTCTTACGTTGTAGGAATTTTTGGTAAGTAAACTCCTAATTTGCATATTTAAAAAAAGCTAAAGTATCTTTAAAATCCTTTTTTTTTCTTTATTATTTTTAAATAGTAGTAAATTTCCAAAGAATTTGCATAAAAAATACAGCATGAGCAAACAATTTAAGTCATTTAGTTTTTTCTTAGAGTTGTGCGCCTATTTTTCAGGTGTGATCCTATCAATGGGAATTTTAAGCTATTATTTGAAGCTTTCCGACCCTGTTGTGGGCTTCATCTCAGGATTCAGTCAGTTCGGATCCTGCTTTCTCTACACTTTTGCCACAACGTCATTCCTCATGTATCTGGGTAAGTTTCCAAAATTGAAAAAGAAACTGTATTCAAAATTTTGAAAAATCGTTTTGATGAAAAAATCTTAAAATTTTGCAAAAATTCTGCTGAAATTTCGAAAACTGGTTTTGATTTCAGCCCCGGTCGTCGACATGATGAACGGAACAATGGTGGTTGTGAACAAGTCCATTTTGTCAAAGTTAGTGGCGCAGGACGAAGTGGGGAACTTATTTGCGTTTGTGGGCGTGGTAGACTCTGTGTCGCCCCTTATTTTAGTACCAATTTACAACGTTGTTTACAAGGCCACTTTCCAGTACCTCCCGGGAACCTTCTATTTGCTTTCCGCAGGACTCACCATCCCTGCATTCGTCGTATTTGCGTAAACAACCCTACCTTCCTTTTCATTCAAGGGCACTCACCCGCGAAAATTTAAAATTTCATTTAAAATTTAAATTTGTCTGTGTCTCCCTTTCCAGGTGGCTGATCTCCCGTGATTTGAAAAGCGGCGCAGGACTCTTCCAAGCCAAAAGAGCATCTGAGGCTGAAAGCTACCTCACCAAATTATGACATCGCCGTCCTTAACTTTTTCTAAACAATATTTCTTTGTTTTGCCTTTCAACTCATGTGCAATTTTACTTGTATTACTTATCCTTTTTTTAAACAACATTTTTTAAATAAACGACATTTTTTTTTGTAAATAAACTACATTTTTTTAAATTTAAAATTTTGTAATATCGACTGACACACGTGGACTTACGGAGAGAAAGAAATCCGGGAGCCTTTGAATTGAAATTGAATTTTTTTGGCGCAGCGGGAGATTTGAATCGCAAAGAAAGGCATTTTTCTTGGCAAATGAAGAATGCCTTGACAGACGGAAGAGAAACGTTAATAATTTTTCTTTTGCGTGTAAGAGACGATTTCAAACGAGTTTTTGCAAAAAAAAAAAATCCTCCCAGAAAGAGCCTCTCCCAAATCAATCAACCGGAAACGGATATTTCAGGCTTAAAAAAATGGAGAGTTGTGCGCGGCAGTCTCTCGGCTGGTCGCCCGTCGTAAACAATAAACAGCTTGACATTTTAATTAAACTTTATTTTCAAAATGGGACAAACAACACTTGAGGCGGAGACGCTCTGCTGGAATTTCTTGGAAGGGAGATCAATTGGGAAAAGAAAAAAAAAGTGCGCCGCTTCCCACGTCCTACTCCTGTCAATTTGCTTGTTCTATAAATAGACATTTTGTGCTACAAATACATCATTTGTTTAAAAACAAACGTCAGCAAAGTCAATTAAAACAAAAGCCTAATTATGTTGAAGACAATTAGCAATTTAAAAGAAATCAGTAGAAGTCATGACGCTAATAAGTTCTTTTTTTAGTTTCTAAATGTCTACAAAATATAATTTTTTTTAGAAAATCGGTTTTCAAAATTTTTCATTTCAATCATTTTTCAAATATTTCAAAACTTCTTGTTATTAGAACAAGAAGTTGTTTTTACTTGTTGTCAAACGTGTCTTTTCAAGGGACTCTTTACATCTGGTTTTATAATCAGCGATTCTGTTTTTGCGACGATTCTAGAAGAAGCGATTCTCAGCGATTCTAGAGCAAGCGATTTTGAAAGTTGTAATGAATCTAATAGGAAATTAGATTTCCGACGGACATCTTCTTCGAAAGTCTTCGTCATTTTTTTTCTGCCTTTGGAATAGAGTTGTGCGCTGAAAAGTAATCGATTACTTTGAGTCGATTTTAATTGACAGAAGAACTTGTGGTATTTCTCAGAAATTGGGGCGTAATTGAAGCCCAAGTGAATTACTAGGGACGCTGAGGGGCCTGGAAGCAAAGCGTTCGCAGCGTCTTTGAACGCTGGATTTTCAATTTTTCTTCGTCTTTGCGCTGACGTCAATTCCAAAGGACGATTTTGAAGTTCCCGGGAGAATTCAAAAATGGCCGTGCGCTGAAAGCTCAAATTCAAATTACCCGCCGCCGCCATCTTCTCATTGGTTAAAAATAATCCGGTTGAATGAAACGCCCTCACTCCCACTTATAAAGCATCTTTTCATCTCCTACTCTCGAATTACGTTTTTCGTCAATGTAAAATGTAACAGAGCGTATCAAATTACTCCGTTTTAACTTCTGGATGATTTTACTCACGAACTGAATGAGTAAATCTGATGAGTAAATGAGTAAGTTTTCTGTTTTGTTTTGTTTTTTGGAATAAAATCTGTGCATTTTTGTAAATGTAAAATTTCATTTGGTAAGACGAGTACTTTAAGGCGTGGGAGCGTCGTGCTTAGAATAAATTGTAAGGGGCCCTTTGGAGAGGCCATTTATTTTAATTAGCATCAAAGTTAAGATTTAAAATCCTGTTTCGCTGGAGATGCTGGAGAAGATGCTGGAGAAGTGGCTTAAAATAGCTTTGTCATTTGGTTGAGGTTGGCTGGAGGAAGTCACTTTGTATTCATATTTGCCTGAGATGCTTTTCTTGTTCTTACAGGGGGCTTGACGGGGCCTCTCCAGAGTCCTGGAATCTCTGGAGAAACTGGAGAAAGTTCAAATAATAAGATTATTCAAATAATCACTTTAAGACCCTTCAACCCATTAACACTCAACTTATACAAAGGATGACGTCCGGTCCTCAAACCCTCATTTAAATTTACCGCTTTACCTTTTCAATGAAAAACGAAAAACGCCTTTTGAATGAAAAGAAAACTCTACTTGAAACAGAAAAACTCTACTTGAAGCAAAAAAAACTCTATTTGAGACAGAAAAAACTCTATTTGAAGCAGAAAAAACTCTATTTGAAGCAGAAAAAGCTCTATTTGAAACAGAAGAAACAATTTAAAAACAACAACTGAGAACGATAGCGTTATCTCAGACCGATAGAATCAACGCAGTCGAAACGGATTTTTACAAAGGAGAGAAAAGGACCCTTAAGTGCAATTTTTGGGACCCTTAAAAGTCACCTAGCGTTCGGTTTTCACGAAAAAAAAACGCGAAAAAAGTAGTGTCTTATTTTTACTTCTAAATCAAGGTCGGTCAGTTGGTTGGACAGACGGACAAAACAGTAACATATGCTTACGCTGCTTCAAATAAAGACATTTAAAAAAAATTTCTTTGATTGGTAGCGCAGAATTTTCGAAATCGTACTTTTTTAAATATGACCCAATTACAGAAGGGACTTCTCCAACTGGAAACGATGGCTTTGAAAGTGTGTAATTTTGTCGTCACTTCAGCCTGTGAATTTGTGAAGTCGTATCATGTGGACGCGCGGTTTCGCAATATCCGCCAAATTCAAAAGTGCCTTTGACGTCCGGGGGGAGGGGTACGGGTTGCCTGTAATTACGACCTTTAGCACCCCACCAAAGTGTCACTAGTCGCCTCCAAGTGTCACAATTAGAATTGACGTCTTTCAAAAGTGGCCCACAAGCGAGTCATTATTCAGCCTTGCGTCAGAGCCCTCCGCCAGCACAAAAGAATCGCTGGATAATTTCATGTGACGCAAATTGCAGCATGTCACCGCCTTGGCCTACTGCCCCGATGGAGCCCCAGAGTGTCACAACGAGTAGCAAGGCGGCGACCATCGGCGACATTTCTAACGGAGCGCCTTTATTGGCTCTCCCAGAAGTCAAATGCAGCCGCAACAGGTTAGAGTGATTCGTTTGAAAAAGTTGTAGAATGAAATGTCGCCTTGTCGCTTAAGCGAGTGCGAACTGCAAAGTAACCACTTGTTGACTCTCGATCAACAAATGGGAGTCTGGGAGGAGAAAGGAGGGCAAACAGGAAGAGGAGAAAGTTTTCGGGTGAAAGTGCCTCTTTTCATTCCACAAAATCAGGCATTCGTCACCAAAAAAAAAGTTCATAATTTGATTAAAAACTTAATGAAGAAGAAAAAATGCTTCTAATTCTATCGCTTCGTTGTCACGAATAATTAAGCCTGATGAGCATGGTTTACAAACCCAAAAAAAACTACTGTAAAACATAAAAACAAATTTTGAAAAAAAAAGTTTAATTTATTTTAATCTGAAATTTCTGGAAGTATTTTCATTTCTGAGAATATTGGAAAGCCAACTTCTCGGTTTTGAGTTTTGTTTGGTTTTCTCCCTTCTCGGAGTTTTTATTTTATCGTTTTTTTTTTGTTTTCATAGTTTCGATTTCTTCGTATTTTTGTATTTTTTCTTACTTCTAGGTATTAGCGCTCGCTCTTGCAATGTTGCGTTTTTGTTCTTTTTTGACTTCTCGTTATTAACCATCTTCCGTTTTTGTTTTCTCGTTTTTGACTTCTCGATAATTAGTGATCTTGCGTTTTTGTTTTTTCGTTTTTGACTTCTCGATAATTAGCGATCTTGCGTTTTTGTTTTCTCATTTTTGAATTCTCAAGTATCAAGCCTTTTCGTTTTCTCCTTTTTCACTTCTCGATATTAGAGATCTTGCGATTGTATTTTGTATTGTTGAGTTCTCGGTATAAGCGATGATGCGATTTTCTTTTTCATTTTTGAGTTCTCGGTATTATAGCGCTCTTGAGTATTTGTTTTCACATTTTTTGTTACATATCGATATTCGGTTTCGTTTTCTCATTTATGAATTCCCGGTATTTTGTAACGAGAAACTTGATGTTGTAAAATCTCAAGTTCAAAATTGTAAACGTAAGTGAAAATTTCCATTTGTTTACTTTTTGAGCGCTTTCTTTTGAATGACGGGTTTCTTTATCTTGACACTTTCATGTTTGAGGCCATTTTTAAGTGTAGCATTTTGAGCCTAATAGAGCTGAGCTGCTAAAATTCTTATTTGAAGAGAGAGCACTTTGCGAATAGAATTCTCTACTACATTTGCTTGCTCAAAATCGATCCGAGACTCGCCTCCCCCGCTTTCTTCGCTTTCTCCAAGCGACATCCATGCGACATTCGAT
The DNA here is from genome assembly GCA_021029175.1 of Bilobella aurantiaca. Classification (NCBI taxonomy): domain Eukaryota; kingdom Metazoa; phylum Arthropoda; class Collembola; order Poduromorpha; family Neanuridae; genus Bilobella; species Bilobella aurantiaca. The sequence goes on along the minus strand of VYYI01000300.1, from coordinate 16,142 downwards.
GTCGCTTCCCACCAACACATTTTCAAGGCCCCCTAAGTAACAACGTCGCCTTCTATTATTGCCCATTATAAATTATGCCCTTACTTTAAGGCCCTCCGACAAGGGCCACCGGACTCGGGGCGCGCTGGAGCTCCGCCGGGCTCTTGTATACAGGGGGCACACAACCTTTTCTTGCCCCAGCGTGTCAACCCCAAGAAAAAAATCTTGGCTTTTCCATGCTCCCAACGAAATTAGTCGTGCGCGGCGGATTTGGAAAAGCACAAATGAAGTCATCAACTTAAATTAGGCCACTCTGCGTATCAATTTTAAATGCCACTTTCACTCCGCCGTGGCTCGACGCCGCGGCGGTTTTAAGCAGCTTAAGCCGCGTTTTTATGGCGAAAGCATTGAATTCTCATTATAAGAAAGAAAAAAGGCAAACAAGCCTACGTACATTACATTAAACGAACTAATCATATTGTTTATGTTAACGTGAAAACTTTGTTTAATTTAAAACTTTGTTTATAAACAATGTTGAGAAGCAAATTTTGAGATGACTTATCATGAAATTTTTAATCTCATCGCTCACCTTAGCAGTTTTGAATTTTTTTTTAGATTTTCCAAATTTAAAATTCATTAGTTCTTTGAAAATTGTTTGAAACCCCATTTTGAAAATTCTATGGCTTTGATTTAAAAAATCATTTTGAACAAGCATGACGCTTTTGATTTGCCTTTCCAATCAAAGCTGAAAGAAATCTTCAAAGCCGAAAAGTTGAAGGCGGCGCTTCATTCCGTATTCGAATCGACAAAAACAATTTCCGATGTTTGTAGTAGAATGTGATGAAGGTGACTCTCAAGAAAAAAAGTTGAATTTCAAACAGGAAGTTTGAAAATAGAGAAGGAGGGAGTTTTTTTTTTAGTTTTTTAAAAAAAAGTCCGTTTTTGAAAAAGCGACTCATCCTTATCCCACTGTGACACTCACACCGCGTCCGCCGCCGCTGATGCATTATGCATGAAACGGAGGCTCGTTTGCCTTATTCCGGAAATTTTGAAAAAACGCACAGAGCAACAGGCGGCAGTTCAAAAGCGGCGCTACACTCTGCAAAGGCTAAAAATATGACGAGCGGTCGCGGTGACCTTTTTTTTCCTTTTTCTAAAAAAAAAATGACTTGTTTGAATGAGAATGATGTTTGAATTTTTCGGTGGGGTATAAGTGTATTGTTAGTGACGCCTAACTCGGGTGACATGTTTGTCAAGTAGGCTTTTGTTTCTTTTGTGTTCCAGGAGATAAGCTCCAGTCACAAACTTTCTCCAGCACACTTTCTCCAGCAGGGAATTACGGCTGGAGAAAGTCACCAGCTAGGTTCACCGTCACAGGAGACAGTTTTTTTTTGTCCCAAATCAGCGCCCACACTTGTCAGTAAGTTCGAGATCCGTGTTACTTTGTTTGCTTAGCCGTTTCTGTCCCAGTATAATTATACAGTGCATTTTTTTTGTCAATTTCCGGCACGATTGAAACGGCTCTGACGCATTTTTGCCTATTTTTAATACACATTTTCCAGTATACTGTTCTAGCTGCAAAAGTACAGAGCTTTTTTTTTTCAAGAATTACACTGACGCTAAATACCGTAATATTACTTTAATTCTTCGACCTACCCGCTGGGGCAAAAGCCTTGCTACTAACCTCTCAATTTTAATAAGTGTTTTTTTTTGTTGTAGATTTATTGAATAGAATACTATTTTTAAATAAATGTGAAACAAATGAGTTTTTAACGGTATTTGAAAAACGCTCTGTACTTTTGCACACTAATTTTTAACGTAGAGTTAAAGTTTTCATAACATCAAAGGTAAAACGTCATCAACGAAAAACACGTTTATTTTTTTTTCTATTTCGAGCGCCAAAACATCACAACATCACAATCACTTTGTTAAGTTAAAATTAGCTGTACTAAAAATCACTTTGTAACATAGCAGAAGCCTGTTGAAAATTTACACGCCTTGTCAAGTCCTGGCAAGTGCAACACCGAGAAAATAATGAGAAATGATGCCGTTGACAGGAAATGAAGAGAGGTCAATGACCTTGTAGATTTAATAGCTTTCCCTGCACACTTAACCTTGACACTCGAGTCCAGCACCATGTACAGAGAGATTCTCAAGTAATGCCAATTCTGTGAAAAAAAATTTCTCCCTTTTCAATAACCTGCTATCACAGATATGCCCACCTCAGCTTATTCACAGAAAAAAACATAACTTTGAGAAACGCTCTGTACTGTTTTGGGAAAATTTTTCACATTCAGAATTAGGCGAAATATAATCTAATGTCGACTACGCCTTAGATTTTTTGAAGCCTTGATGGCTCATATAGGTCAAGCTTGTCTTAATTAAATTTATATTAATTATATTACTTAAATTCTATTATATTGATTAATTACAATTAACAATTAAGTTTACTTTTAGTAATTCTTAGGATAAATTTTTCAACACGAGCTAAACATTTTGAAAACCTTTATTTTCATCGCTTCCGTTTCCAGTTTGAGCAATGAAAATCCCGGAAAATTGGCGGCAAAATTCAAACAAACAAAAAACTCACGGTACAGGAACAGAGAGTATTTTTCACATTCAGAATTAGGCGAAATATAATCTAATGTCGACTACGCCTTAGATTTTTTGAAGCCTTGATGGCTCATATAGGTCAAGCTTGTCTTAATTAAAGTTATATTAATTATATTATTTAAATTATATTACTTGAATTATATTAATTATATTACTTAGTTACAATTAACAATTAAGTTTACTTGTAGTAATTGTTAGGATTTTTTCAACACGAGCTAAACATTTTGAAAACCTCTATTTTCATCGCTTCCGTTTCCAGTTTGAGCAATGAAAATCCCGGAAAATTGGCGGCAAAATTCAAACAAACAAAAAACTCACGGTACAGGAACAGAGAGAAAGTTAGCGGCGCACGTTCTTCGCAAAATAAATTTCAGCATTTTTTTCCATAAGTTTAAGTTTTACAAAAATGTTTTTCTCTTGTTTTTTTTTGGCACCCTACTTAACATCTTGATTTCAACTACAACAATGTTTTAGGTTAGGTTTAGGTTAGGAGCGTACCGGTTAGGTTAGACCTAGATTTAGGCAGTGGCACGGTTTTTCCACGGTTTTCATGGGCGGCCACTCACTTCAAGTTCAAAGAAGGCCAATAGCATCTCTGCGTTAAGGGGATGTTGTTTATGATTATGCAACTCCTACTGTTTTTCCTTTCAAGTCCCTGCTGTGCTCCGTGTCATTGACCTTTCAAGTGGCCACAGTGCCGATGTCAATGACCTTGTTTGTGTAAGTGCTGCGTAAATTTAGTCGTCGTAGAAGCCAAGGGGGTCCTGCGGGTCAGTGCCAATGTCCAAGTCGAGGTCAAAGACGAATTCGTCCGTGGCGGCCTGGAGGAGGCAGTCTTTGCTCAAGGGCCCTTCGCTCGAGGGCTGCGCCGACGCAGGCGGAGAGGGCGTCGTGCTCAGGGCATTGAGTAGGTCCTTGTCCTCGTCTTGAATCACCATCATCCCTGTAAGGGCTACCCGTTAAAAATTTGCAATTAGGTTAACAGGTCTATGGCATTAAAGGCGAGGGTACTTAAGGACAGGTTAATTTAGAGGTGTGAAAGTACTGTGTGGTCGTCTGTTAACCATAAAATCTTTTCTTGTAAGGAATAGTTCAGAATTTTCCTTCCATCTACTATGTTTTGGATTAAGTGAGAACAAGGGAGTGAGAAACTGTGGAGAATACAAAATTTAAATTAGCAAATGACCATACGGTATGTTTTCATGTTATAAAATCAAGCTTATTTGAGGTTTAGAAAATGCGAAAAAAAGTATGTTTTAGAAGAATCGAGCAAGTTAGGTTACTAAACTAAATAAGGTTATAGCCTAAAACAGGTTATGTTCGGTTACTAAACCTAACAAAATTAGGTTATGTTAAGCTGCTAATTAACTAATTAGGTTATTGACCTACCCACGATGTAGTTCTTGGCCAGGGTCAAGGTCTCGAGCTTGGACAGGCGGCGACCCTTGTTGGCCACATGCGGAATCACCTCTCGCAGAGACTGAAAGTGGTCAAGAGAAAAGGTCGGTTAGGTTTAGGTTGGTCACTTCCCGCCAAGATTCAATTAGGTTTGTGGGGCCTTAAAGTGTGTCCACGGGTGGGAGATTTTTGAGAGCCCTCAAGTGCCCCTGTCCCTTCAGGAGCCAATATCCCTTGGTCACTCCGTATGAGAAAGTTCAATTTTCTCAATTAACCCACTACTTTCACCACCACTACCAAAAGTGGAGACTACAAAAATAAACGGTGGAGAAAGTAGGTTCGTTCAAAAAACGCACTTGATGTTGCCCTAATCCAATGAATTTTGATGAATCGAAACCTGTGCGGCAACAGGGAATGTCAACATTGACACCACTCAAAAAGCGACGGCGACAAAAACGGGCCGTGACGCACTTGAGCCTTGACCTTGGGAAATTACGCGGTTTCACAATGGTCGCTTGACGTCACTTAATTTATTCATACTAAGAGCCAACCGTTTTGATAAAGTTTCGTTTTGCATAAATTAAACTTTCTCTTTTCCAAAAATGTTTCCACATTTCCCCACAAAAAAAAATCTACAAAATTTACATGCTTTTAGCACTTTGTTTAAAAATTTCTCAATTTTTTTTTCAAAATAATTTTTTTTTAAGGAAACGCTGCAGTTTTGCTCTCAAAATTTAAAAATTGCAAGTGAGGGAAAGCAGGAGGTGACAGCGGACTTTCGCTGCATTTTGATGAATTGTTTTTATCATGAAGTTTGTCTCCTTGCGTCACATTTGTTTTTGTGTTAAAAACACTTGTTCTAAAACACTTTTTTGTTCTAAAAACACCTTTTTTAGAACAAAACATAAAGGGACCAATCAGAAGAGGAGTTTTCCTTGGCTCTCACACTGTTTTCTAGAATCAAAGTGACACGAGTGAAAGTATTCGGGAGGAGACAAACTTTATTATTAGCTTTCTAATTAAAAACAACTTTCTCCAGCCACAAAGCGTACTTTCTCCGCCTGCTTTCTCTTTCGTAATTAGTGGGGGAAGTTTGGCGCCCATTTTCAAATTTCCATTTTCAATGGACCTCTCACACCTCTGCTCTGCTCTAGCATTTGGGAAATGAGTAGGAGATCAATAATGACAGGGCAGGGGAAAGGTGTGTCTAATTAGGGGCATTATGAGACTGGCTATTGTACCGAAAGCGCCAACCTTTGAATTAGCATTGAGCACAATGGGCTTCCGGTGATTTGGCATTATGCCCAGCTTCATCTCCCACACATCACAAAACTTTCTATTTTTCCCCATTCAAAGAGGACACGAGTACCCAGGGAAAGGAGGTGGGCCCTTTGAAAAGGCCTTCACAAAAACTTGGGTGGATTAGGAGATACAAAAGGGCGGAAATATTTAAAAGAAAGTTTTTGGCACATGATCTTCGGGGAGCCCTTGGAGTGTAGCCAAAATTGTGATCACAAATAGAATTGTGATCGTTTATGGAGAAAGCAATTTGAATTATTGTTGAGCAACAGATCATGCTACTTTTCTCTGGCATAAATTATAGTTTTTTGTTGATTTTTCATATTTTCTAATTTTTGATTTTTTTAAAAAACAATTTCGAGGGGTAGGATTTTGTATGCGCCCTAGCGTGTTTTTCTGGACAATCGACTGTAATTGGCAGAAACGTTTTCATTTAATGTAGCCCTAAAATAAATGATTTCAGGAATATACCGTGCGAATCTTAAGCATCTTTGATGATCTAAAAAGTTAAAAATGTCGTTGAGCAGTGGATAATGCACTAAATTCTTTCGTCATTTCTTTGAAATAATTTACCATTTTCTCGATTCTAAATTTAGAGTTTTTAGAATTTCAAAAAGGCAAAATTTTCTCTGCGCCCTAGTGTGTTTTCCTGGACAATCGGCTGTGATTGGTGGAAATGATTCCATTGAATGTGACCATAAACGAAATGGTTGAGGAAATATACCGTGAAATTCTTAAGCATTTTTGAGGATCTAAATTGTGAAAGCGATTTTGAATTGTTGTTGAGCAACAGATACTGCACTTTCTCTTGACGTGTTTTTCCTTGGAATAAATTACCAATTTCTCGATTTCCATTTCTAATTTTAGAATTTTCAGAATTTCTGGAGGTAGAATTTTTCCATGCACCCGAACGTGCTTTCCTGGACAATTGACTATAATTGGTAGAAACGCTTCCAATCGAATGTGGCAATAAGCCAAAGGATTATACCGTGCGATTCATAATGTCTTTCGCTCTGATTAGTAAATTGAAATCATAATGCTGAATTGCTGCTGAATGAGTTATCAGCGTACCTAAAATGTGAGAAAGTTGAATCAAAGCGTTTTGCTTTCACTTCTTCTAAATTGAAACTGCTAAAATCACTTTTTTAGTTATTGTTTTTATGGTACGGAACGCTGCAGCGCTAACGCTGAAAAAGCGCTCTATTGAATTTTACTATCTTTTCGCGTGACTACCAGCCCTTTCAGCGTTCAACATCAGTTAACTTTTGAAACGCATTGTACATTTTTGGTTGTTAAGTGATACGACTTCCGCTTTCGCTTTATCGGAGGAGCTGTAAGGCTGATAATCCTAATCAGCGTCATATTCTACACTTGCTCTTAATCTCGGTGACAAGGAAATGGTGCATGGATGGTAAAACAAGGGATTTAAGGGGCGGGGGACTTGGAGAGGGCCTACGAGAATCGTCAAACGGATTTTAAGGGCCAGGGGACTTGGAATGGAGCCTTGGCGAATGATGACTCGTGTCAATCATGGAAATGGCTTGGAACGGTGGATTTTATGGGGAGATTGATGTGTAAGGGGAGGGTACTTGTGCCGAGGTCGTTTTGGTTTTATGCCTCGAAATGCATTGGATTCTGCCTAAGTTGAATGAGTAAAGTATTTATGACGCTCTTTTGTGAGGCCCTTCCTTAGATTGAAACTTTGTAGTTGTGCAGGGGAATAGGAATTAGATCTTCCTTCTAATTTCGCGGTTTAGCCTACCATGAGCCCCGTAGAGTTACAGCTCATTTTGAGGATATCCTCAGCCCTCTTATTCAAACAAATTATTCAGAAATTCTCACAAGTTCCAAACCTAATTTTTGGTCTTCGTATTTCGCACAAAGTTTTGAAGGAAAAACGATTTCACGATTTTTCTCCTGATTCTGCTAATTTTAAATGCTTGAGAGTAAGATTTTTTTTCTCTGAAAATCGAGTTTTGAGAATTTGAGTAAAAAAAAATTTCAAATCAAAGTTTCTCTCAAAATCGAGTTTTTACTGTTTAGTGAATTTTTTTTCCAGTACAGAGTGTTCCTTGGGATATTCGTTTTCTGGACGTTCTCTGCTTGTACGACACTTAAAAAAGGCTCTGTACTCGTTTTTTTTTCTTGGAAAAGATTTGAAAGTGAGATGAGCCACTATGTTACATTGTGGGTCGGTTAAGTCCCCCTGGAATAGCCTTTAAGGGCCATTTCCGGATTTTAGTTGTGGGAAGGAGTGTTTTGAGGCTTAATTAAGGAAAAGAGGCGGATGAGTGATTGGGGAGCGGCGCACAAGGTCATAAAATGTTTCAATCATTTCCCAAGCAAATGGTTCAATGGAAATGCTAAATTCAGGCACTGATACATAGCCTTACTTTTAGGCTAATTAAAATCATTAAACCTACACCCACGCTCCCACTAATCAACGGCGCACAACTCATGCCTCAACCTTTTCTCTTTTGCCAAAAATTCAGCTAAACATTTCCCTCCCATTATCAAAGGAACCTGGTCTTTTTGGCATGCAAATGCACACGGAAACAAAAACGTTCATCGCACCGTTGCAGCACCGTGCAAACGCCGTTGTTGTCCTTGTCTCATGTCCGTAGGCCGCAAAAACAGTGCAGCGCCGCTCGGAGGTGAAAGTGAAATTCCTTGCTAATCTCACAGATGAGAGACATGGTGGATTGACAAACAAAAAACTCAACTTTCTCTTTGCTTTCTCTTTTCTCTCAAAACAAGCCTTCCAAAGTATTCAAATGAAGTTCGAACTTTAGAGTCGTGTGCCTCCAAATGACTTTACTTAATTTATGATGGAGAAAGTAAACAAAATATTCTAATTACACCAAAGCTATTTTTCGTGAAATGATTAGCACCGTTTTGGAGCGAGTTAATTGCCCACTTCTATGTCCGCCATCACAATTTTCACAATTTCAATTTTTACAATTTCAATTTTCACAATTTCACATTTCACAATTTCACAATTAAAATAAATTGAGAAAATTGAGACAATCTCCTCAAATACAATGACTCCACTTTCTCTTTTCTTTTAAAAGAAAGCTTTCAGCATCATTTAGCTAAAAGTGAAGTTTAGAGTTGTGCGCTAAGTGTCAGCTACGGTTAATTTAGGCAGCTAAAATTTTAAAATTCTTCACGCTAATGCTGTTTTTTTTAATTACAACTGCTGGTTTTTAAATCAAGGTATTCCGCTACTTTTTACTTACGTTTATACTGTATTTTATTTTATCTTAATTTCGCAAGTGAGAGAAATGACTTTCTCTCTTCTCTCAAAAGAAGTTCTCCTCAAAATTTAGTTGAAAGTGAAGTTGTAGAGTTGTGCGCCAAATGACTCCTTGTAACTTTTTATCTTGAAAGGGAATTGGAAAGCCTTGAGAATTGATCTTGAAGTTTCTTTTGAGTCCTTGGTGAAAGGGGTTTGGTGAAAGGAGTAGGTCAAAGTTGTGTGTTTTAATGAAGGGAGAAGATTAGAAGGTAAGAAAGGGAGGGGAAAGTAACAAGGTTACCTTTCCGGACGCCACTTTGCATGTTCCCGTCTCATCTTGCCCCAATGCTACCTTCTCATCTTGCCCCAAAACCTTTTGTCTTCCACCTTTTACAAGTGTCTGGAGGCTGGAAAATGCGGGTGAGTGATGATTTCAAAGGGAATGAAGCTGGCGGGAAGCTTTGATTTACTCTTTCGAAACGAACACAAAATATGTGTTGTTCAAACGAGATTATTCAAAGCACTTTCATCCCTCCAAGACTCAAATTCCATTCTCAGGGCACTTCTTTTCACTCAAGGGGAATTAATCACCGTTTTAATCATTTCACAAAAAAACGAAAAAAAAACTTCATGAAACTTTACTAAAACGATTGAAAAAATTAAGTTTTTGAAATTTACCCTTGTTTACTATTAATAATTACTTTATTAAAATACTTTTGCTTGGAGGCTGTGCGTGCGTGCGCAGTAATTATTGCACTACTACTTCCTCAATCGTTTTCCCGTAAAAGGGCATTTAAAACAAATATTTAAAAAAAACGGTACAAATTTTCTTTAAAAAAGAAGAGCAAATACTTGCCAAACAAGCCCGTTCTTGAACACAAGTCAATCGAAGAACGTTTGAATAAAATGTTTGATTAAAACTAACCTTAGTCAAATTCAATTAAAATTTTGTCCAGAATTTTTTTTTAAATCGTCTAGAATTTTTACGTGTTTAATTGACTTGCTTCCTAGGAGGGCTTGTTAGGCTTGTTTCGTAAATTCTAGAAATTTAGGTTTGGAAATGCAAAAGATTCCTGAAATATGAAGTCAAAATATTTGTCCTAAGGAGCTGAAGGGACCAGAGGCCTTATGAACTCTAAATGGCGAGGGGCCTTAGGAGCCCTGAATTTGGGGGTTTTTGGCGTAATTACGCCTCTTAATTATGAGGTACTTATAAAAGAAGCCTTACCTGAAAGGCCTGATTAAGGGAATGCATACGAAGTCGCTCTCTCTCGTTACTCTCAAGTCTCCGCACCGTCTTTTCTCGGGCACTTAAAATCAACTTTCTCCGCCCCACCGGATTCTTCCTTTTCACCTCTTCCCCGCCCCCAGTATCAGCGTCTCCATCAGCGTCAGCATCAGCATCAGCGTCCACTGAGTCAGAGAGGCCAAGGGCGCTGCTGTCGATCGTGCTCACTTGCTCCTCAAGGGCCCCCGCCCCTGATTTTTTCTTCGGGGGCCTCGACGCCCGGCTCCGTTTCGACGACGGAGAGGCCTTGGCCTTGGCCGTGCTCTTCTGCGAAGTAGAAAGGACTTGAAGGGTAGTGGTGGTGGCTGGAGGAGACGGAGCGGTGGTGGTGGTGGGGCAGCTGAGGGTACTTAAGTCCAAGTCCCCCTCCACGTGACTTCCGGAACTGCTGATGCTGAGGGCACTGCTCGTGCCACTGTTGACGACGGAGGAGGCCGTGGAGGAGGAATCACTGAAGTAGAAGTCGCTCATGATGTCCTCCAGCATGGTGTCCCCCAGCACCAACTGTGGACGAGACTTGGAGATTTTCACCCTCGTTTCGGCCCTGAGTTGGAACCACGGCCGGTAACAAAGTGATTTCGGCGCAGGAATCGCGTCCGCAGATTTAGTTTCGGCCCTGATTTGATCACAGTGGCCGGTAACAGGGTTCCTCGGCGGAGGACTCTATTCAGCAGATGAAATTTTCACCCTCGTTTCGGCCCTGAGTTTGACCGACGCCCGGTAACAAAAAGGTTTCGGCGCACGACTCGTGCCGGGAGATTTAGTTTCGGCACTGATTTGATCACAGCGGCCGGTAACAAGGTTCCTTGGCTGAGGACTCTATTCAGTAGATGAGAATTTTCACCTTCGTTTCGGCCCTGAATGGATTATGACGGCCGGTGAAAGTTTTTTTTTCGGCGCAGTACTCCTGGTCCGGGAAACAGGAAACCCTTAGCCCACTTTTTTGTTTGTAATTCGCTATATTTTCTTCTATTCGTCAGCAGAATATTGTCGATCAGGGAATTTCGGCTTTCCAGCGTCCGGGCGCTTTTTTTAACTATCAGCGCTCTTTTGAATGTATTTTGCCGATTACAATGTTCATTTAATTCTCGAACGCTGATTTCGACGCTGCCGATCGCTTTTTTGTGTTAAATTTGCATATAGTTTTGATAGGCTTCTGACTTCAAAAACCGACCTGAAATCAAAGAGAGAGTTTTGGAAGAGGTTGTTGCAAATTTAGACAAGTGACATTCGGCAGAAATCGAATTTTGTGCAAAAATTAATGAAGTTTATGCAAAAAAGGCGATGATTTCATTTTCCCGGGAAAATTTTCAAAAGGAAATTTCCATTTTCCCTGGAAGCCGAAGTCTTCCTCAGGGCTGACAACCAGGCTTCAAACATGCAATATTTTGAGTTAATTGCATGTACACCAGGAAAAATCGAAAGTTTGAAAAAGCTTTAACCGTCGAAAATCAAAAAGCTTGAAAAGCTTAAATCTAAAAAAGCTCTTTTTAGAAGCTTCCAGGTAAATTTTCGCCCGCTAATTTAAAGTCAAATTCAAATTGCAACTTTGAATAACTCCTCTCCCCGTCTCTAAACTTTGTGGTTGCACAAGTTGTAATTTGTTAGTTTTTTTTTTCTGGTAAGAAATAGAGGTCTGCTCCGCCAACTCGTGCTTTAGTATCTCTCTGTATGTGTGAGATTAGAAACTAATTTAAAGTTTGGAAAGTAATATAACTACTCGAAACGCGTCTCTCTAAACATTCTAACTGCGGTTTTCAAGTTACGGAAACAGGAACAGCAGCGTCCGCGTTTGAACAGCGATTCTTAAAAAAAAAAGCTATTTCATTCACGATCGCTGAAATACGCTGAAAAAACTTGTTCCGAAAACAAATTGACGACGCCGACAGTGAAAGTCCATCAAAAAATTTAATCTATCCCAAAAAGAGAAAGCGAGTGAAAGCTGATGAATAAATCTTTATATAAACTATCCAAATTGGAACAGGCATCAAAAGCCTTTAATTTTTTTTTGAATTTCAATCCTCTTTTGAAAAAAAAACTTTTGGGGAGAAAGCCCTGAAAATCTCGTTTAGAAAAGCCCTAATTTAAAAAAAAAACCAATTTTAAATCAATTCTCGAGAATTATGTAAATAGAGAAGAGAAAGTCCTTCTGTCGTTTTTTCGCACTTTTACTTTCACCACAAAAAAAAACCGTTTTCTCTTTTTCTCCTTCGCTATTTCCACTACTTTCTCTCGGAAGGGAATGTTATTCATTTTATTAAAAGAACTGCCATTGTCTGCCACCCAACCCATTTCTGGGCATATCAAATTACACGAAAACAAACATAGTTGGGCACCAGAAAAAAAGCGGCGCTTACCTCCAATTTGCCCCAGAAACGATTTCCTCTCGAGGGAAAACTTTGAATCCTTCCACACTTTCCCTAACAAAGGCAATTTGGAATTCCTTGATGGAAGTACAAAAGGAAAATGGCACAAGAAAAGTTCACCAAATGCGTCTCGGCAAAACGTTTTTCTAGAACTTCTACTTTTGTTCTAAATCCTCTAGTTCAATTTGTTTTGAATTTTTAAAAAAATTCAATTTTCAAATCGCTCACTGTTGAGAAACTTAATAACAACAGGTTGTCTGTCTCTCCGTGTTTGATTTTACTGGAAAAGATTTTGACTGAGAATTCTTTATTTTAAATTTCTGAACTTTTTTTTTAAAAAGGTTTTTTAAAATTAAACTTGAGTTTTTTGAATCGCTATTTTCTAAAAGTTAAAGTTGTTTTAAGCTTTTGAGGGAACAAAAGTTCGCTTAAGAGTTCTGCTTCCGGCAGAGTGAAAGTTGCTTTCTCTACTGAACGTGTTGGAGGGAAAGCAGTTGGGTTCTTGGGTTGAGTAGGCGCAAGTGGGGGACTTTTTATGAGTGTGTACAGAGCGTTTTTTAAGTACCGAAAAAACGAAATTGAACATCATCTCTGAAGGAGGGCATTCAAAACCAATGTCTAATAGCAAGTAGTTTATTAAGATCATGGAAAAGAGAAGTGGTGAAAGTTGGCGCAAAAATGATGACAAAAAAGATGACATTTTTGAGTTTCGCTTTCCCGTTATGAGCGGTATTTGAGAAAGGCTCTGTATAAAAGGATACACTTTCTCCAGTGAAAACAGACGTTTTCGGGGAAAAGTGTACTTTCTCCAGAAGACATTCGCTCATCCTCCACAGGATCTAAATAGGTTATTTCTTATGGAATGAATGAAGGAGGCAAATCCGTGGAAATGAAAACTGGAGATAATGGAAGTCGGGAAGAATAAAAAAGAGACGTTTTTATGAAGGAGAGAGTAAAGCAGGGGAGTGGTGAAAGTCGAGACGGAGTCTCACCGGGGTGCACCGGATCGAATCCCCGCACACTTAACTTTTATTTTGGTGACACAAACGATCCTTCCTGGGCATATGAAAACAGTCTCCAGATCTTAATCAAGGACGCAAATCCATTGTGCGCCGCAACACACAGAGTGTCACCGCCACTTTTTTTTATTATTCGACACTTTACAAGCCCCTTGCCTCTAAAGTGTTTTTCTTTTTAGAAAAATTATGATTGCATCTTAAAATACCCCATAAAAAGAACGGCGGCGCATCATTCCCTGCCCTAAATCCGTCAAATTCGATATCAACATTGATGTCAAAGATTTAAATTAAGGTCAGTCATAAGTTTTCAAAAAACATATTTTGATTTCTTGTACAAAAATTGATGTTTAAAAAAATAGAGTTGTGCGCGTGGGAGGAGGTGGTTGATGTAGCTCTTCTCAAGGAGCTTCACTGGCCGCCTGCAAACAGTCCAAATTTGCTGTCGGAGATTTAAATTAAGGTCAATCGGCGGTTATTTCGAGCAAATTGTGATTTTTTTTGGGCTAACACGCTGGATCAGATCTTAAAAAAAATTTAGAGTTGTGCGCGTAGGAGGAAGGTAGTTTGGGCTTTTGTTCTCAAGGAGCTTCATCAATCAAATCGAAGAAGGGAGAGGCGAACAGAGAAAAATGGCGGGATCAAATTGAAATCCTGATTGAAATAACATTGGAGATCAGTTGTGCGCCGCCCAGGTACAAGAATTCAATTTCGTTTTTCTGTTTTTGATTATTCTAATTTAATAAATTTCATTTTCTTGGCGATATGAGAAAAATGAAAGCTAGATTAATTTTTTTTTTATGATGCGCAGCTCTCTGCGGGAGAGGTTGGATTTAAATCAATTTTCCTTTCTAAAAATTCATTTCGTTTTTTAAACCCGTTTTTTTAAAGAAAAAAAAAGTCTGGAGAAAGAAATCTCTGCTAGAGATGCCTTGTCAGTTTCCTCAAAATTCAAACAAGTGATTCAATCAACGTTTTTTTTAGTATGAAAAAACAAGGCTTTAGCCACCACGCTCTCTCCTATTTGAACAAGAGTAATTTAAAAAATCTCTGTTCCGCAAATCGCTTTCTTGGGAAAAGCTAACGAGAAAGGTCATTAGGACGAAGGGCTCTTTTTCAGGGCCAAATGGAATCGGGAGCCCTTAATTGCTTCCCTTCAACACCTCCTTCCCAACACGCGAGGTTTTCTTAAGGGCCGGAAAGCAAAAAGGACTTGTTACACTGGAGGTGTTGGGGTTTGAAAAATTAATTTCCGTCTTAATTTTATACAGAGACTTCCTTTTTGCACGGGCTCAAAGGAAAGGAGGCGTGGAAATCAATAAAGTTGTAAAACAGCAAAACGTAAAAGTAAAAGCGGAACATCAAACGGAGAAAGTTTTTTCAATTAATTTGACTTTCTCCAAGCAAAATTCTTTTATTCCTGAATTCTTATTATTTTCTCTTTTTTTCGAAAATCTGATTTGTTTTTAACACAACTTATTTCCATTTTTTTTTTCAGAATTTGTATTCAAAAAAAGAGACGTTTTTACCTCGTAATCAAATAATGCAATTAATGCGCGATTTAATTTATTGAATTTGTGTTTTTAAGACTCGGAAATTGATCCTTTCACTACTCCTTTCACTGGTAGCTACTTTCACCTACCGCCAGGTCACTTGCTAAGTTTATTTTTTACTGCTGAAAATTTTGGCAGTTAACAAATGACCAATTAATTTTATTTTGGGCTCATTCATTTTGTAACCGACCGATTTGCAGTACTTCACCTTATTCTTTTTATTACAGGTTTAAATTACAGATTTATTACTTGAGATTCACCGAAGTGTTTTGGTTTTGAATTTCACTTTTGTGTGATTTTTGTTTTGTTTCATGTTGCTTTTTTTTATTTAAATTTTTGGCGCGTTCCCGGAATGCTTGATTCTGATTGGCTAAGAAAAGTGGTCGTGCAGAAAACAAAGGGAAAGTTCTCCGAAATGCAACAAGTGGTTCTTGAATTCCTCTTCGCTTCACTCTCCCAATTTGATTTCTCCTCAAAAACTGCTTTCACTTTCATCAAAACTAAAATTATAAATTAACTAATTATGACTTAATCAAGTTGACTAAATATATGAATTGTAATGTAATTGCAGCGGAAATGTCAAGAGCTGCCTAAAATTACGTAAATTCTTTGAATTCTATTCTCATTTAAAAAGCGGGAAACTTTGAACAAAATTGTATAAAATTTTATTGCAGATCTAATCTCCATGAAATAGCCTCCTTCTTCAATCTTGTGGCATTTGTGTCTCATAAAAAAAGAATGGAAACGAGAAGGAAAAAAAATGCTGGAAGATGCTGGAGAATGCTGGAGAATGTTTGTGTGTCATTTCAAGGCGACTTTCTCTCCTTTCTGAGAGGGCCTCTTCTCACATCTCAATTCTCAATGGTCGCTTCCAGGCGGAAAATAAGAAAACGCAGATTACAAAAGATGGAAACAGGGAAACCTGTCAAACAGCAAATCTGTCACGGCAATTAAGCAAAACAAAATAAAGCTCAAAATTAAACAGTAAACAAATTAAAATAAACAAATTAAACAAATATGCAACACGCAATTGCAAGAGAGGAAAATCTAAACATGCACATAAACATCCTAAACAAAAGAGAGTAAATTTAAAAGAGCATGAGAGAAAAGAAAAGTTTACATTTATCCGATAGCTTTCCCTTTCACGTCACCTAAATTAAGTTTAAACACAAAATTAAACATTAAACAAATTCAAACAAATAAACAACATACAACATGAAAATTGCAAAGAACTGACAAAATCATTAAAAAAAAAGAAAAAAAAACGTCGTAAAATTAAACAAGTTTGAGAAAAAGAGAAAGTTCCCTCTACCAACGACAACTTTCTCTTTCACGTTCATTCGAATATGTTGAAGTGAAAAAGTGAAAGTATGAGATCAGAATGCACAGTTA